>JAYKKT010000078.1:1110000-1270000 GCA_036023115.1 Brasenia schreberi
TGATGATTCATCAAGTGCTTTCTTTTCTTCAAAGTTAGTAAGAGATATTGAGGAGATCTGAGTGGAACAAGACAACGCCAATCACGCAAACAAGGTGAGACAACGTACATCATCACCCTGTCAATGTGGGGAAGGCCGGTTGGTTTAAAGCCTGGACTTTTGCCATCGGACCCACTGTGGCCTTGGTTGTTGTGCGTTGGATGATGCCGTATTTACATGCATGATGTACCACACAAGCAACCAAACACACAGACACACACACAGAGTTAAACTGCTAGAAGCCTAGAAGTACCATGGATAAGTTCCTGAGATGAAACTGTTAGGTCTCTCGTGACAATCTGACTTAAATATGCTACCGGGAACCAAACTCCTGCAATTTGTCTCGGGGTAAAAACAAACTGTAATACGTACACACATATACAATCACACACTGAGAGAGACAGATGCATCTTGAGTAAAACAAAGTGCAATTTTCTGGTTCTGCTCTTTATAATTGAAAAAGTTTTGGAGGTCATGCTCAGAATTTGTTGCCTTCAAACTTGTGTATAAGAGTACGTTGGACACTAATAAACCACACATCAAGGAAGCGACGTAAACAGCTCATATTCTGGCTGCACCCTAGCAAAACTGGATCCATCTTAATAAGATTCCGCGTTATTGGATTTGTCCGACAAACTTCAAGATTGAATGCAAGCTGAACATATACCATGTTTCATCGTTGTGTAGATAATTCGGGTTCGGATTTCGAATCGGATGCAAATAGTCACTACTGAAATCAACCTATTGTTAATCTCTGTTTTCAGTTTCTAATCGCAACAAAATGGGTTCACGTCATCTGATATCCAAAACCAAGCAGTTATATTGCAACCGTCTCTAGGCAGCTATCTTGTGCAGCATTTACAGTATATTAATTTCTTAAATTATAAGCATGTTTCTTTTCCCCGTGTAGTATGGGAAAAGGCTTATGTACAAAGCTACCTAAATGGCCTACCATCCTTTGATTCCTGAGTCATTTGGATTTTAGCTGTGTCACATCATACAGAAGGTATGACGCATAGAAAAGCAAAAGAGCTCGTACGTACAAACACAAGTAAGCTGCCTAATTTATGATAGGACCTACTCTATTTACCTCCCTAGATTACTCCAAATGCAAACAATCAGAAACTTGGATAAACTTAAATTTCATGACTAACTCAAGGATGATTTAGTCATAATGTATTCAGTGTTCCAAAAGAAACTTATGTACTTGATTTAACAGCAAACAAGTTGGTCTATTTTAAATACTATTAGACTGCTGTTCACAGCTTTTCTCTTTGGTTCTATATGGGGTTTCTCAGACCACAATAAACAAAGATACATATTTATATAAATATAGATATCATAGGCAAGGAAGCATTATGTGCAACACAAAAATGGTAAAAGCCTCTGTATTTCAGCACCTTGTGCCAGAAAATGAGACACCAAGCAATTCCTCTCTCAAGATATTCGGTTTCCAAGTTTCCGACCACCAGAAAAGTAATTCACACTCTCACAGTAATACATCCATGGATTCCTCTGGAGTTTTGACTGGAGACGGCCGGAAATATGAATGCCAATACTGTTTCAGGGAGTTTGCTAATTCGCAGGCCTTGGGTGGTCATCAAAATGCTCACAAGAAAGAGAGGCAAGAACAGAAGAGGGCTCAGATGCAAGCATGCAGGACGGTGAATCTGTATGGCGTCCCAGCAGCTTTTCTGACCCCTCATGACGACCGGGGATCGTCTTTGATTCCGGTGGCTCGACCTGCTCCTTTGTTATATGCAGTGCAACCTGCAGGCTTTTCCATGGGATCTCCGGCTGCCTTTCAGCCTATACCATCATATCCAGTGGCCTTGAGGCCGATCTCTGATGAAGTTCAATCACCATCACCATCTTCAGTAGTTCAATCATGTACCACTGATCGTACATCCAACTTTTCTGGTCAATTCTCCAGCAAGAACAGTGGGGTTCCTTCTCTATCTAAATTTTCCGCCGAGCTTTTGGACAAAGAAGTGGGGCTGGATCTACATCTTAGCCTTGCACCTTTTGCGCCATGAACGAGTGATCATGTCTCACTAATTACAGTGCCTGCAAATGGAATTTGCTGGTCCGGTTTCGAGCTCAAGCTTAGCTTTGTTTCAGGTACCTCACCCACTAAAGCTTTGTGTTGAATGAATTGCCTATGCCTGCCTTCTGATTGCAAGTCATATCTGCTTGACTTACAGTGAGCTAGCTCACCATGATCGCCGGCTTGTCAAATAGTTGTTTTGTTTATTTCTATCTCTTTCTTTTTGTTATGTTAAAAGAAGTAATCTGGGCTTGAATTCTTTATATATCATCCATGACAGAATCATGAGAAGGGGTTATACAGTGTCCTTAAATTGGCTGCAAAACTAATAAATTCGGGTCGCCGACTCTTCATCATGAAAAAGGAATTGGATCAGCAACTTCATGTTGCAAGCTATAGTCGTTCATATTAATAAGATGTATGAAGATGAAGTTTCAATTTTGTTTTCGTGTAGCAACCTGCTAACCTTCTTATTTAGTACCAGCCTGTGAAGATTCCATCTGTACATACCCCCCCCCCCCCCCCCACTCTCTCTGTGTATGCAAGATAATCAACTAGTCCAAGGAAATCTTGCCATTTGGTCCTTGAGGCAAGGGGCGCTAGCACCTGAACCTAAATCAGAAGTCCTTAATTTGTGAACTGAAACCAAGCACAGGAAAATAACAAGCATACCTCTTCTTTGGGCAATTTTTTAGGCATTTCTAGGAGTGCTGAGTAATAATTTCAGTAGAATTTCCCATACATTACTTGTGGAAGGAATGGGTGGCCTCGAATCATTATGGCTCCTGAAAATCAACCCCGTGGACCTCATTAATGTCTGTGTGTGGAGAGAGAGAGGGGGGTATTAACTGTACATCATAAATTCTAAATAGTTTGCTGTATTATTGTACGAACTTTCTAAATTGACATGTGCTGTTTAGAGACTGAAGATGACAAGATTCCTCCTGTCTATACTCACAAGTGTACATCTGATCATCCAGCTTAACAAAAATGGGTGATACTACGAGTCCGCTGTGGCCCTCAGAGTTTCCTCGCTTAGGCTAGTAGCTGACATGCAAGCTGTCTCAAGGATCGGAGGTAGGGTGTCAATGGGACCCCCGTCCCACACAAAACCTGTTGGCACAAGGGTATAGTACCAAAATCATAGATGGTTTTCTTGCCCCAAAGAACCCACTAATTTGTGAAGCACCTCCTCTCTCTCTCTCTCTCTCTCTCTCTCTCTATATATATATATATATATATATATAGAGAGAGAGAGAGAGAGAGAGAGAGAATATGAGTTGTTAGACTCTCATCCGTATTACATTATTCATGCTAATTCAGACGTCAAACTAAAGAGATTGATGGTGTGAAGTTGCTTTATAAACAAAAGATACGAAGTACATTATATAACATTTTTTTGGGTGTACATCATCATCTTTTCAATGTAATGGTTTAAATTGACATGAATAATGTAATATGAATGAGAGTCAACAACTCCATGTGTGTTTTAGTGTGAAGCCTTTATCCAGTCTCTTTGTCAATTGAAAGCCCAAAATTTTCCAATGTAAAAATTCATAAAATCTTATTTTCCTGTTATTGTTTGTAATTGTTACGGAATGCCAGTGCGGCTTCTCTCGTCGTAGACCTTTAAGACCCAGATTTGAAGCTGGTGACAGCAACCAGATATGGACTTTCTTGGTCCTAAGCAAGTGGCAGACCTATTAATGGGCGAGAGAGGCGGCCGTATCACCAGAAATCTGAAAAGGAAAAAACCCAAATGTCCAATACAAGCTGCTTATGTTTTCTGGGAACTTATATAAACTGCTCACCTGAATTTCACCTACCTGGACTTCCGCCTACCGAAGACAATTTTCTAGGTCTGCCACAAAGTGGGCGAGATATCTGCCAGTATTCTCTCTCACACCACTCGTCTATGAGAAGAGTGGTATCGGTTCATCTTTAGTCCTTCATTAAGCAATAAGCATGCTCTAAATGCAATGGTCTCAAAGCATCGACGGTGGCAGGTACCTCTCTTCTTTCTAGATGCCCCAACGTAGAGAACTCTTCAAGATCCTCTGCTTAAGTACCTCTATAGTTGGTGATAATCTTATCCCATCTTCAAGAAATAGGACTGCTTGTAAATTCTGTCATAGTGGGACTCGAACAAGCTTGCATTTGCTTCATCATTGCTCACTTAAAAGTCTAAATGGCCAGTGCATCCTAAAGATTTTTTTTTGTTTTTTTGCAAGCTGGGGTGAAACAGAACCTACCCGACTTGCACGCTTTTGGGTATTGAACTCATGAACTTCAACTAGAGAGTTGTTTCGAGTTTCCTGGCCAGGAGAACTTTCGCTCTTCGTGCTGCTACATCCCTGTTTGGAAGGAAGTGAAGCCTTGAAACTCCTTAGACATGACCTTACTACACCATGCTGAGTCTTCCTTCTTAAAAGTGCACAACCTTCAAGCTTAGGTTTATACTGTCGCAGTTGATAGTGTCGTTCATTCGTAGCATTTATATACGAATGCCTTGAAGAATGTTTCCAGCAAAAGAGCAAGATGAGGGAGGTCTTAAACAAGCAAAAGGAACAACTTTGACCAACTATGAAGCACGGAAACTTCTTTTAGGTCTCCTTTTCATGCGTATCGGAAACCAAAATTCTAAAGAAACGCCACAAAACGTTTCCTTAGAGTTTCCCGTTTCTCAAAAACGTTCTCTTTAAAACTGAGAAAGAGGAAAATCCAACTGTCAAATTCTTCACTCAACCAAAGAATCAAACCCCTCTCTCTCTCGTTTTCAATCAAAAATTCCATCACCGCTTCTCTCACTTTTTGCTATCAGCTTTGCTTAATTGGAAAATCAGCCTTTCTATTTTCCAGCGAAGAGAGGGAGCAACTCCTAACAATGACGGTTATATGCTTTTTTATATTTATGAATTTAATGTAATTAGATATTAAATTCATTATTAAATATATAATGTGATTTAGTTTTTTATTTGTTATATTATATATAAATTATTTCCCCGTTTCCTAAGTTTTGAAGATTTGTCATTTTCTATGCCCCGTTCTCGTTCTTATCAATGAATTTTAACAGCAAATGATCTTGAATAGCAAAGGGATTACTGCGTCTGAGATGCTTAACCTTAACCATAACAATGTATTATATCATACTGAGTGGAGTCACTTAGAAAGCAAAACATGATTGGCAGGGTACCGGTCCTAGCATTATTCTTCCGCAAGCACGCAGAACTTTGAGACTCTTGAAGATTCGATGCATTGATGCCAGAAACATCGCATCCCAGTAGAAGATCCACCATCATATTTTCTGAATAGATTGCATACACCATGTAGATTGACGAACATCTTCGAGTGAAGGGTAGTCTCTTTATTTCCCTAGAAAAGCAAGGTAAATGAGTTTCCAGGAAATATCAGGAAATTCTAGTCATATGTGCAAGCAGACCTTATATGAGCAGAATTGCACACACACAAACACACAAAAGGTAATATGGCAGACCCAGTGGGTAGACTTCTGGAACAATCTAAAACAGGCATGGCTACATTATAACGTATAATTATGATCCTCTGATTAATCCACAAGCTGTCCACAAAATTTGCAAAAAAATCAACAAACAATTTTCACATTGTTTGAATCAAAAGCAAGTTCTGTTCAAGCCATATTTATCATAAGGATTGCAGGATACGAATACTCTAGAATGAGGAACCAAGGAAAAATATAACAGCAATTGAACCTCGCCTCCCTTCCGGCAGCCCATTCCTTGATAAATTGTCTAACAGCAGTAAACTATTCGATCTCATCCCTATTACTTTCTTGAGCCTCCCAAAGGATTGTGGAACCACTTCTTCTTTGTTAGCTTATCCTTCACCTCAGACCCACTCTCATCAACTGTATGGTGGCTAGGGGACTTGCCATGATTACTCCCGGAAGCACCATTTACTGTCTTGTCTGTCGTAAACGACGAATGTATATCGTCTCTTTGTTTTAACAGTTCATCAACCTGCACGAACAGATTTGCAGAACTTAACAAGAAGAAAAAGGCAGCTTACCAAAGCGAGGCAAAGAAAACTGCATGGTAAGGTAAGGCGAAGTAGATGTCCACCAACCCATTCCAAAGTGTAATGGCACCACAGGAGGCATATTTTTTGAAAGAGATACCAGTGGTACTTGAACAGAATCTCAGTGAGGCGGATATTATGTATTAGACTATCAGTAAGCAACCACAAGATAGAGAAAAGAAACAACTTAGAGTAGAAAGTAACACAAGCTAAAGGGCTCGAAGTTGATAAACACAGCAGAACATAAAGGCCTACATTTTCCTTCTCTTGATTGTATCTGTTCATTACTTCTTGATATCGCGCCACAGCCTGACAAAAGATCATAGAAAAGGTAAATGACTTTCTGCACAAGTACATCCTTTGGTCATACGTAAGACCAAGAGAATGTGGGATCAAAAGATAAAGCACAGGAAACCTTTCTGTATTCAGCTTCAAAAAGCCGCAGCTCATTTCTTTTTGCTAAAATACAAGCCTCAATCTCCTTGAGTTTTACAGTTGTATCCTCGTATGTATTTGCACAAAGGGCTTCGATGGTATAGGTTGCAGGCTTGAAAAAGTTATCACCTAAAACCAGAACATCAAGAATTCACACAAAAAGCACAGCATCGCACAGAGATCTTCGTTGGATGGAGCAAGAAAAAAACGGACCATAAACAGCAAATATGTGGGTTCCTGCTTTTAGTTCTGAAACTTCACACGGTTGAAGACCTTCCAACCTCTTAAAGAATGCTGATTCAGGGTCTTTTGCCATTGCTAACTGCATAGAGAGGGAATCTCTTCAACCATCATAAAGGTCTAAAGTAAAAATATGCACAATAAAGCAGAGGAGGAACTGAACATACTGCATTCAGTGTTGAATCTAGTCGATAGACCTGAAAATGCAAAAAGTACATCCCTGCAGATGTCACCTTCCCGGTTTTCTCACTATCTTCCTGCATATGTGGAAGCAACAGAGAAGCAAGACTCACTAAGCTCAGTCACAGGTATAACGGCAAGAACATGACAGTCATATGAAAAATATGAGGCATATATTGTCCTTGCAGAGGTATATCCAATCCCTGTGCACAATTACATGGGTCTTGTGCTTGCAGTTCACGTGAATGTGCATACATATGCAGGTGGCATCAAAAGGTGCCGTTTTTGAAGAAATAAAGAATACTATTTATATACATGTGTGTGTAAACCTAAGTTGGACCTTTGCAGTCTCTGGTATTAATGCACCAGATCCCATAATAACTATGAAGTTATCCTGCTTGAACGAGAATATACTAGGACTTTGACCTCCTAGGAACCCTCTATTCTACCCAAGTAGAGCAAGGAAAGTTTGTTAAGGGAAAGTTTGAACCTTCATTTTTCATATTTCCTCTTTATTGTTATATTTAACTACTATGTTTTGCCAAGACCCAAACAAATAACTGCCCAAGAGTTGGATTTCAGCAATCATATAGCCTGCAATATAAGGCATGGAAGCAAAACATGATTAAATAAGTAAATAGATAAGTAAGAAACACATTATGATCAAGTCACCTGTAAAGCCAAACCATAGCCTCCGGTTGCTTCTTGCTCAAAATATAGAAGCTGCCAAAAAGATCAAACATGTTAGCACCAGCAAAGAGTAAATTCATTGTTTACCAAATAAAGGTAAAGTATCAGCAACCAGATATTTCTAGGCAAAGACCCTCACTGATTGATCAACTTTCAACCATGAAGCGAAATGAACTTTTAATCATTTTCATCCAGCCTATAAAATCTAAGCCAAGTAAATATATATGGATCATTCACATGATTAGCTCTGAAGCATCTTGGGTACTTTACCAGACTTAGTTTGGTGCTTGTCATTCCTAGAAAGTTTGACTAGTAACACACATTTCCTGCAGTACAAGAAATTCATTTCCTCAATATGAAAAACAGCATATTTAAATGTGCATCCCAACTATCTAATACATGCTTTAACAGCATTGACCTTTTGTTGGAATTTTCTCAATTACATTATGATTTATTTTAAATAGTAATTTATGATTAGCCTGTTTCCGTGTGACACCAAAATTTTCAGCAACTTAATGAAAATAGTACATGTATTCAGTGGAACGCAAATCCAGTTTTAATAGCACTTTTTCATTTCCTGTATTCATTGATCTAATTCATACATTCATGTGGACCGTGTCTTCACATTTGTTCACCCTCAGAAAGTTATTCCCATTCTGTACGGGAAAGAAGAGAAGAAACATGAACTTTTACAGCTAGAAATAGGAATCTAACTCTGCCTTCTGAGATTCACCTTTTTCACAACAAAGAATTTTACAGGGTACAAAAGGAAGAGAATGAGGACCTAACCTTGAACTTGCTTTGGGCACCTGAAACTACTCTAACAACAACTCCAGCACGAGCTTGTTCTTCATCGATTGTTACACTATAAAAGTGAGCAGCTTGCTTTTCAACCTACATATGGGACCACTTGTAAATTAGTCCAGTAAAAAATGTGATTGTCATGATCATGGATTAGTTTCAATAATCACCTTGTTGCTAGTAGAATTTCCAACATAAAGAGGTCTAATAGTCACAGTTTCATTCAACGCTTCCTCAAGTACAGAAGCTGAAACTGTAGTCTTGATAGGCAACCCCAACTTGCTGTGAAAATTATCTCCAATAAAACTCACGAAAATTACCCATCCAAAGCCTACAAAATAATGCATACCTAAACAGTGCTGCAAACATTGTATTTACAGTTCCTAAGCTCGACAAATCAATCTCCATATCCATGTTCTCCGCTTCTAATGCCTGGAAGAGTGAAACATGCACAACAACTAAGATCACAAAAGGACAAATCAAATTTTTAATTTACTAAACCCATAAAAAACTGGAACGAAATAAAGAGGACGGAAGTAGCTCAGTCTCAGACTCTAACGCTGATGGCTAGGTGAAAATGGATATGATTATCACATTGAGAGAAGTTCAGAAAACTTAAGTAGAAGATAAGATCATAAGACTTAAAATGCCTAAGGTTTGGGAGATAGTTGAAACTTGATTCCATCTAACATAATTTCCATCAAGGAAACAAATGAAACTCAGATACATGTTTAGTGAAGTCATTTGTAAAAACTAAATGTTGAAATGACAACAAATTCAATAATTATATACTACATCATTAATAGCGCCTATGTTATCAATAGCGTGCTATAGCAGCCACTATAGCATTATAGCAGGACAGAAACTACTATAGTGTGCATCCCTCCAAGGCATTGTTAGCATACAACATGATATTGAATCGGGTCGATACAATATCCATTGGATCGACCCAAACCAAATAGGTTAAATTATGCCTCTTTCTCCCATCTTGCCTCTCTCTCCAGCCTCCCACATCGCGTCGGCACTCTCCGCCACTACCAGCGAGCAGTAGCAACCATCGACGGACACCACCGCCACTGTTGTTGTCTGTTGCAAGTAAGCTCTCTCTCTCTCTCTCTCCCTTTCTCTCTCTTTCTCCACCTATGTTGTCTTCTCTCTCATGGATTTTCTCTCTTCTCCCTCTCTGCCTTCCTCCGCCACACTCTCTCTCTGCCTTCCTCCACAGCTTGAATATTCAAATCGATCTCCATGAATTTAGAAAGTCTTGGGTATACTTTGTGGAGTATTTTATATAAGGGGCTCATTTAGACGAGTTCTATCACACAAAAAGGCCTCTTTTATTATTGTGAGAGTCTAACAAGAGAGGAAAATGAGGAGCATTATGCGCATTACCATTGTTGCCTTTGCCCTTTTAGGCTTTCTTGGTGTCTCAAGCTCAACTTAAAGTTGGGTTTTATGATGAAACTTCCCCATAAGCAGAGAGCATCATCGAGGGATTCATGAAGGAGCATATCCATAATGCGCCTTCAGTAGCTCATGCATTGCTTAGAATGCAACTCCATGACTGCTTTGTGAGGGTCAATCATAATTGTCCCTTTCTTTTGTTTCGTTTCTATCGACACTAGTTTTGAATTCAAAACCCTAGTTGTGAAGAGTCAATACTTCGTGCGGTCTTTGTTAATGACCTTCTTATGAAAAAGTTTGTAAGTGTTTTCCCTTAATTACAATCTTCATGTTTTCTCTAGTGTGTTCGATTCCCTTTCTTTTCAAGACTGAAGAAGACTTTCATCAATAATTTATTGAATTTGTCTATTCACTAAGGAGACATACATCTATCATGAAAATGATGGTGAACTATTCAGTAGTGACCGTGGTATATATGTATCTATTTGCTTAACATGGGTTTGTGTTTTCTGTGGTGACAAATTGTGTAGCTTCGTATTATTGCTAGCTAATTGAGTAGTTATTCTTATTTTATAGTGAGTATAGAATCATCAACAAGTGCAATTGCTTGTTGTCCAAGTGGTAGTGGTAGTGGTAGTTGTGGCACCGGCACTAATAATACAATTGGTATTGGGTTTTCTAATCCAACATACAACTATAGACCCCCAGCTTCTAAGGATCCAAGATGTAATTGAGGTTTGACAAAATCTAAGATAAATAATTATATCAGTATTTTGTACGTTATGTGGTCATGTTTCTATCAGTGGAATAACAAGATATAAAGACTATTTAATGGGAAGGAGCGAAAATGTGACAACTTGCAAATTATACTCTTGTTTGACTACAATTGTTCATTTCCTTCACTATTTTTAGTGTGTGGAAGTTTGTACGTCTTGAAATAATTTTTGGGTTTAGATGTGGCAAGAACCGTTTTCTTGTTGTCTCTAAAATTTTTCTATATAGTTTCTTATATAACTAAATCGGTTAATATCTCATAGCTTTTAGGTCTCAGTTTTCTATGTATCAAATTGGATCTTATGTTCTCAAATTCATCTCATAATCCCATATAAACAAGAAATATTGATTATCAAGATATTCCTTAAACTCATCCATACTTTAAAGTTTTTCGAATTTATCAAAAAACTAAGTTGGTTCCATAGGTCGAAAAGCTCATTGCCCTCATGCTCATGAAACCTTGTTTGAGCATTATCTTTTCAATCAAATTTACTTGAAAAACAAAATCGTCTTGAGAATGGGTTTTCTTAAAATGTTCCCAAATCTCGTAGGCATTATCAAACATTCTAATTCTACTACGAAGTTTTTAATCCACATTTTGGCCAATAATCTATGCTATTTTTGCATTGTATTTCTCCCACTTTTTAATTCTTGTTTGTATTTTTCTTACTTCTTGAGAAACTCATCCTCATCACGCCCTTCTTCTAGCCATTTGGGCTCTTTAATCGTACCATCAATATAGTCTCAATAGTCATTATAAATAAAATATTTCTTATGTTATTTGCCCAACTTGAATAATAATTGAGAACCAAATAACAATGAAATGTTTCACTTTTTTCTTCCATTTTCTCAAGAAATATGAAGAATATCTTGATTTCTTCAAGACAGTCAAAACATGACCAATTTTGAGACCGTCCCAACTCTAAACGGAGAGTCCCAACTTTGATACCATGTAAAAATAGCACTATGATATAGTTGACAATGTCCACAAAGCCAAACACCAACGATCACACAAAATTTTTTACAAGTCAAATCACAAAATACTTGGTGCACAAGCAAAGTTGAATCACCAAACACTTGGTGCGCAAGCCAAACCGAATAGGCACAATACCAAAACAAGTCAAATGAGAATAGGAAAAAACTCAATTTATTTCATGCACAACATCGAATATTTATAGAGAACTTATTACATTTGATAAAGAAGAGTAAGGTAACAACAACTCTCAACTGCTACACTACTAGCTGTTGGGATGTCCCAATGGCTAGTAGAGTCGTTCGGCACAAACTGGCCCTTCTGGCCCATATACATGTTAACATAAACAGCCAGCTTTTGTCTTAGAAGGTAAAGTGTTAATTATTATAGCAAACATATTTAACTCCCAAAGAATCTTACAGTCCTCCAAGGCCAATCCAATTACAGGTCACATAGTGTCCTACCATTTGGTGTTGAAATTGTCATAAACATTTCTTCTTAAACATTTGTTGAGTAAACTATTCAAAAATCTAAAAAAGTTGTAAAAATCAAGTACTCTTAAAAACAGCATTTTGCATTACATATCTCATGCATATGAAGAATAAAATGAACAAAATGAGGACATTAAGTTGAACGACAATACATGTCAATAAAAAATGTTATAGGTCATAGCCCCAATATAGGGGAGAAAACAATATATATATGCTTCAGCGGCCAGTCAAGTGCACTAGGTGCAACATGCCACATAAACATATCTACATGTAAGTCGGACACACATGCACATCTACACATATATGCTTGTGCATGTTGTTTTTAAGTATATTCGGTGTCAGTGTCTCGCTTTTTAAAACCTAAACTCAACGGGTCATACCCATTGCCAATTCCAAAAATTCACATGTAAAGCAAGAAATCTAGAGAATACAGTCTAACTATAAACCCTAACGTGGATGACTAGAGTGAACATTAATCGCAGAAAGCAAGGATGGGTACACTAAAGTTCCATAACATCTCCAACGAAGAAAAACATTACTGAGCTATTGAAAAGCCCTTGAGATCAGGAGACGGACATTTGGAGAAACCTGATGAGGACTAGAATGGAAAAACATGATGAGTGCTAGAATGGCAGATTGAGGAACATCAAGTTAAGCCATTTCAAACAGAAGAGAAACATAACTCACAAGAGTAATGATCAACAAAAAGATAATAATTACTAAACAGTTTACCATCCCCGGAGAATAAACTTGATCCTATGTATTACTGAATGTGATTTGAAAAGAAACTAGCAAGAACCAACATTTCTATCATATCAATTTGCTAGCCTATCATGCTACAACCAGAAAATTCCAAACTTCAGACTTTTCAGTGTCATGCATATAATGGCAGCTGTCTGATAGCTTAATCAAGTATAAACTCCACCAAATGACAATTCCAAGGGTTGTATCAATGCTTACAGAAGCAACAAAAAAACAATAAATATGTACCTCAAAACCAGCACTATCATATTGCCTTCTTTTCTCTGGATCAGACAAAATGTTATACGAATATGCAACCTCTTTGAAAAGCTCTGCAGCCTCAGGGTTGCCTACATTTTTATCTGGGTGGTACCTATTCCCACGTCAGAAGCAAATAAGTCAAGCTAAATTTGGGAATGAATTTCTAGGATAAAAACATAGATGCAACTTTTGAGAACTAAGTGATGATTAAGAAAATAAGATGAAACGAAGACACAGAAACAGGATATGGGAGGACGCTAGAATGAGTTCCTCCAATCAGTTATATAAAATTAGCATGTCAAATCACCAAAAGTACAACAACCTCTTGAGCCTTACAAAAGTTACGTATGAAAACATAATAACATCACATAAGAATCACATGCATGTGCACTAAAAGAAATTAGATTATGTTTACAATAACGATTATACCATTATGCACTTAAAAGCACATCAGGAAAAAGTAAAATATGTAACAGAGAACTATGCAACTTTGCTCTGTGACATGTCATGCCCTTGTGCTGCCAGCTTACATGGTAGTTCCGAGTGAAAATTGTAGTAAAGGGGCATCTGTGTGTGTGTATGTGTGTGTGAGAGAAAGAAGGGACCTAAAGCTAGTAGAAGGTTAAGAAGGATATTCTTTGTCAAAAACTAGTAACGCAAGCTACCACAGAAAACTACCTGTAGAAAACAACATGATAATGGCCACTGCATAATATTCAGCAGCTGCCATAGATTGCAAAATTTAGCAACACTATCTAGCTTCAGGTAGATTGCAAAATTTAGCAACACTATCTAGCTTCAGGTAACTTCGCTACTACAACGATGCTGATTTAACATTAGATAGCAATGTGCTGTCTACCAGAAAAACTCCACAGGAAATTAGACGTTTTGTGTGTACTTTGCCAAGTAAACTCCCAGCTTTCTGATCATGGAGTTACTGACCACAAAGCCCAGGATATTCTCAAACAAAATTACTATGTAGTAGCATTACTAGAATAGCACATGAGTGATGAGACTACAACAATAACAACTAAGCCTTTTCTCATACTAGATGGGGTTGGCTAACACAAAGCCCTATCATGTGCCATACTAGCAGTTAACTCAATATAAACTAAATCATTCTTTATAGTTTCTTTTTACATTGCACGGGTACACCCATTAGGGCGACGTATATGTGGTACGTACCAGGTATGGGTATGCCTATCGGTAAGCTGGGTATGTACCGATACGCCAAAATGTGTACTGGTACACATAGACACGTATCCAATATGGGTACGTCAAGTACTCGCATCGGATATGTATTGGATCAAGTTGACCCATATGAATATGGGTTGCCCAATCCAAATATTAAGTTTAAAAGTTAGTTTCTCCGTCTCTCTCTATACAGTGTGTGTACCCCCTCTCTCTCTAGCCCATCACCAGTGACTGCAACTACGAGCAAGTGTGGCAGATGACATTGACCTGCCAATCGATGGACAATGGCAACCCGGCGAGCGACAGACATCGGCGATTCGGTGGCCTCAAGAGGTTAGGTATTGAATCTATTGATGACTGTTTTAGGTGTTGTGAATCTGCATTGTTGAGAATATGTAATTGATTTTCTTCAACAAAGATCAATGTTTAGATTCTTTTCTTTGGTGTTGTGAATCTGTAAACTATATGTTTGATGAAATGCTTCAATGAGATGTCGGTTATTTGGGATTAATGCTTAACAGCCAATTATAGCAATGATGGCTTTTCCATTGTGTATTTTGTTTAATGAACATAATTTGTAGCAATGATGGTGAACGTAAAAGGTGTAAATAATTGTCGATGATCAAAGGTTGATGCGGCACGAATCAATATCACCAAATCACCAAGAGTCAAATGACATTCACTCACGAATGTTTATCTTCAAGAATGATTAACAAGGGCGGAAGCACATATAAAACAAGTCAAGAGGTAGTGCAAGACTGCATGAATTTATTCATGAGTGAGTGGGGTATATATAGAGATTACATAGATTCATAAATGTTAATGAAGAAAATAAAGAAAACAAGATGAAGGTTGGCTGCTGTGCACAGGACTGCACAGCAGTCCAACGGCTATTCAACTAGCCGTTGGAGGCCAGCTGCCTCCAACGGCTAGTTGACTCGTCCCCCAGGCCCTGGGCCAGTCCAGCTTCAAACACGTGCCCTAGTGGCTTGGACCTATTACACTTAACACCCCCCCTCAAACTTTAAGGGGTATACACAGAAAGTTTGACTAGCAGAAACTGAAACTGAGGAGCTGAAAGAGATTTAGTGAAGAAGTTTGCGAGTTGCATCTCAGATGTTACATAACGAAGGAAGATCTTCTTATTTAGACACTCTTCTCGAACAAAGTGACACTCCATCTCGATGTGCTTGATCCTCTCATGAAAAGTGTTGTTGGAGACGATGTACATGGCGCTTTTATTGTCACAATACATGATGGCGGGGTGTTTGACATGGACCCCCATGTCTGCTAGAAGGGCTGTGATCCAAGAAATCTCCATCGCAGCTTTAGCCATGGCTCGATACTCGACTTTTGTGGATGAGAGGGACACCTTCTGTTCCCTTTTGCACTTTTTGGAAAAAAGAGATTCACCTAAAAACACACAAAAACCAGTCGTAGAGTGTCTATTATTGACATCTTCACCCCAATCAGCATCCGTATATATAGATAAATCAAAAGATAAAGAGGAAGTTAAGAGGACCCCCTTGTGGGCAGGGTTTCTAATATATCAAATAATGCGCAAGACAACACTCATATGAATAGAAGTAGGTGCTTGTTGAAATTGACTGGCTGTGTGTACTGCATAAGAAATATCTGGTCTAGTAATGGTGAGATAAGTGAGCACACCTATGAGCTGTCGATAAGGAGTGAGATCCTCTAATTTCTCACCATCAGTGGAACGCAGTTTGGTGCCTAGGACTTCAGGTGTGTCAACAACCTTAGTATCTGTAATACCAGATCTTTCAACAATATCATTAGCAAACTTTGTTTGAGACATAAAGTATCCACAATTATTTTGGGTTATCTCAATTCCTAAGAAGTAATTTAGCAAGCCCAAGTCTTTCATAACAAATTTGTGATGAAGATTAAGTTTAACTTCAGCAATGCCTGCTTCATAACTGCTTGTGATGATCATGTCATCCACATATAAGGACAAGATAACAATGCTAGATTTTGTTTTCCGTATAAACAATGCAATATCAGTATAGCAAGTCACAAAATTATGTAAGTGCATGAATTTTTCAAATCGGTCAAACCAAGCTTTCGGGGCTTGTTTTAGACCATACAAAGCCTTTCTTAATTTAAGTGCATGACCAGGAAGGAGAGTGACACCAAGAGGATGACTCATGTAGACTTCTTCATATGAAGTAGTCATTCAAGAAAGCATTCTTGACATCAAGTTAATATATGTTCCATTGCTTGATTGCACTAATGGTTATGAGAATTCTAATTGTGATCATTCTAGCTATTGGGGCAAAGGTTTCATCATAGTCAATTCCATATTCTTGAGCATAACATTTAGCAACTAGTCTAGCCTTGTATCTCTCAATGTGTGACTGTTGCTGTGAGTTTTGATTTTATATACCCATTGACATCCAATGACTTTCTTATCTTTTGGCAAGGGTGCAACTATCCATGTCCGAGCCTTGTCTAGGGTGTTGAGTTCATCTTTGATAGCATCTTCCCATTCTGGAATACCTTTAGCTTGATGATATAACTTAGGTTCCTTAACTTGACGAAGGCTGGCAATCAAATTTCTTCGTTGTGGTTCAAAAGATTCATATGACACAAATCGCTGAGGAGGTCTTGAAACCCTGGGTTCTAAGCTTGTAATATCAGGTTCCATGTGGGCTTCATTGGTGGTTCTAGGTTGTCTTGTATAATGTGAGGGAAAGGATTCGACAATAGACCGAGTATCAACAGTGCTGTGTGAAATCTCATTGTTTTCAATATGATCTTCTTGAATGTCTTGATGATCTACTGAGTCACAATCATTATCTTCTTCTAGCTCAAAGACATCTTGAGGAGTGAAAGGTTCCGAAATTTTCAAGGATATAATAAATATCATTCTAAAAAAATTTCACATCCTTGGACACGTACAATTTGTCTTCTATAGGATCAAAACACCTATACCCCTTTTTGTCAATACCATAACCAAGGAAGACACATTCAATAGCTCTATGTGACAATTTGTTATTCTTGTCTGTATACACGAAACATCTACATCCAAAAAACGAAACATCTACATCCAAAAACCCTAAGTCTTTCATAATATGGAGGAATGTTGTATAATCTTTTGAAAGGTGAAGTATTCTCAAGGTTAGAGGAAGGCATTCTATTTATAAGATATATTGTGGTAAGAGTAGTTTCGGCCCATAAGAATTTAGGAACCTTACTAGCAATTAGCATAGTTCTACAAGTTTCAATAATATGCCTATGTTTTCTTTCCGCTAGACCATTTTGTTGAGGTGTTTTAGTACATGATTTTTTGTGAATAATACCATTAGTTTCAATAAATTTATGAAATTCATTAGACATGTACTCTCCTCCCGAATCGGATCTAAAGATTTTAATGGTTGCTCCAAATTGGTTTTTGATCATATTACAAAATACTACAAATTTTTCAAATACTTCGAATTTGTGTTTTAAGAGATATATCCATGTAAATCGAGTAAAGTCATCCACAAAAATCACATAGTATTGCAATCCTCCTTTAGAAACAACGGGCACGGGGCCCCAAACATCGGAATGTATTAAATCAAAAGATTTCTTTGGTACATAATTTCTTTCTCCAAAATGAAGATGATGCATTTTTCCAAGAATACAATCTTTACATTCAAAATTTTTCTCCCTAATGCTTTTCATCAAAGGAATGTTACACAATTTTTGAGAGTCCAGGTGTCCAAGTCTTTTATGCCATAGCGTAGCATCTTGGGTTATGTTATAAAAACTCAAATTTGGCATAACAAGATAGTCCATTTTGTATAGTCCACTTTCTCTATAGCCTTGACCAATCACCTTCTTCGATAGGTGATCCTGCACCACACAATGTTTGGATGAGAAAGTGACTATAAAATTGTTATCACATATTTGAGCAACGGAGAGTAGATTTAAATTAAGTTTAGGTATAAAACTTACATTTTGAATTTTAAAGTTTTGTTTTTCAAGGTTTCATAATTTTGTGATTTGAAGTTTTGTTCCATCGGCCGTAAACACATGCTTTCCAATGGTTTCACAAGAATTAATCAAAGAATATTCACTATGTGTCATATGAAAAGATGCACCGGAATCTAGAAACAAAGACATACCTTGCGAAGTAGCTACAGCATTCCCGGAGATGCTTGTTTTTTCTTTAAAAATTTCTTCTATGTATGCTTTGATGTTGTTGGGCAAGACACCTCCTTCTTCCACAGCTCCCACGTTTC
Organism: Brasenia schreberi; assembly: GCA_036023115.1. NCBI lineage: Eukaryota > Viridiplantae > Streptophyta > Magnoliopsida > Nymphaeales > Cabombaceae > Brasenia > Brasenia schreberi. The sequence continues at coordinate 1,128,571 of JAYKKT010000078.1, forward strand.
CACCCCTTTTTCGAAGTAGAGGATAAGTGGTTTTAATGTGTCCACTTTCCTTGCAATAATGACAAATTGTATCCTTGTTAGGCCATGGTCCCGTGGGCTTCTTCAATGGGCCTTCATTGTTCTTGGCATGTGGAGGCTTGTCAGTCTTCAAATTTGCTCCAGGTCTTGATGCGGCAAGTACGGCTTCTTTGGCCACATGCATGTTTTTTAATATTGTTTCCTCCATAACAAGATCGGCTAGAAAGGTATCCCCTCTAGGTCTAGGTTTCCTATGTATAAGGCTTGATCTAATGTTTTCAAATTTATCTCTTAAACCACGCATAAACAAGAAAAAATATTGATTTTCCAAAAATTCTTGAAATTCATCTAATTTTTGAAATTTTCCAAATTTGTCAAAACTTTTTAATTGAGTCCATAGTTCCAAAAATTCATTGTGATAGTCCCTAATGCTAAGATTCCCTTGTTTGAGCATAATCATTCGTTCCATGAGATCAATTTGAAAGACAAAATCATCTTGAGAATGAAGCTTTTTCAAATATTCCCAAGTTTCAAACGCATTTTCAAAAGCATTAATCCGATTTCTAAGTTTTTCATCCACATTTTGACATATAATCCATGTGATTTTTGCATTCATTTTTTCCCATAATTTCAAATCGATTTTGAATTTCTCATGTGCTTTGATGATTTCATCATCATCTAAGCCATCAATGTCCAAAATTGTTTCCTTTATAGTTCCATCAATGTAATCTCAAAAATCTTTTGATAAAAATTATTTTTTCATTGTTCTAGCCCAACTTTGATAACTTTTTGGGTCTAGAAGGCATCTAAACGACTCATTTTTACCTTTCATTTGTGCAAAAATTGAGTATTTTGGACTAACCTCAAGTTTGACGCAAGACTTCAATTTTTGCACTTTCGGCATGCTTCCCGATGCACTCGTTTTCTTCAATCCAAGGCTCTGATACCATGTAAATAATTGTCGATGATCAAAGGTTGATGCGGCACGAATCAATATCACCAAGTCGCCAAGAGTCAAATGACATTCACTCACGAATGTCTATCTTCAAGAATGATTAACATGAGCGAAAGCACGTACAAAACAAGTCAAGAAGCAGTGCAAGACTGCATGAATTTATTCACGAGTGAGTGGGGTATATATAGAGATTACATAGATTCATAAATGTTAAGAAAGAAAATAAAGAAAATCCAACGGCTATTCAACTAGCCGTTGGAGGCCAGCTGCCTCCAACGGCTAGTTGACTGGCCCCCCAGGCCCTAGTGGCTTGGGCCAGTCCAGCTTCAAACATGGGCCCTAGTGGCTCGGACCTATTACACTTAACAAAAGGTACCAAGCCGATTATATTGATGAGTTTGGCCTTTCTCGAATGATTCGGATTGCATGCTAAAGTCTGAAATTGGTGAGTTTGGGCATGGTGGCTTTCGCATACTAGATGGGGTCGACTACATGGATTCTTTTCGTTTTTATACTAGAATACGAGCACGGTTACAGTGCTTAGGTTTTTTTAAAATGTTTTTAGGATATGAGCACTTAGGATGTTTACGCAGGTCCTTGACTTCTCGTGACAGATGACAGGAGTTAATAGGATCTTTTTAGTGGTGTTTTTTTATGTTGTACTCTAAATAAATAAAGTTTGGTTATGTATTTGATTGTATGGGTTATGCCACCTTCGTATTGTTAATGGTTCACAAGTATCAACGACGGGCCCTATGTTATGCTGTTCAAGACCTTGTGGGACGTTACAATTATGTAGACATGACTCAAGACAAAAGAGAGAGTATCAATAACTAAAACAAACTATGAACTCCACGCTGCAATAATTACCACCAATAGAAACAACCGTGTGTCAAATACCACAAGCAGATTCCACATCTAAGTCCCGTTTGAGATCGACCTTTGATCAGACACAACTTTGGAGTTGAAAGGCAAAAGATAAAACTAAAATGAGCGAAGGGATTAAAACACCATAGGAGTAGAAGAGGCAGAAATAATGTGGACTGGTAAAATGAACAGCAAAATCACGGATATCAAAGATGAAATCCGCTTCCTTCAGGGAAAAAAACCCGGAGATCCATAAGCTTCCGGTCCAAAGCACTGATGTGTATTAATCATATGAGATGAGGATAGGAGGAAGAAACCAATCGACAACTATTTATATGCTTAGCATTTTAAATGGGGTTCTGAAACAAAGATTTACTATTCTAAACATCCCCGAATCCAAAAAGCGAATCAGCACAAGTCCACAGGAATGCAGCTTCAACTTCTCAATCTGCATAACCCGCAACCACCTTTTGATGGAGGAAATTTCCAAACAGAAAGATATAAGCAAACCTATCCGGAAATTGTCAACTTCAAAACAATTAGGCGGAAGAATAAGCTTTGCCATCAACCTTCAATCAAGAACAAATCATTTCGCTCAAGAAAGATATCTTAAAATAAAACAAATGGAAAGAGATTTTCGATTTCATTCAGTACTCGTGCACCTGCAAGGACGGTAGACGGAACGAAATGAATTCTTAAAATTCCAATCACGTACTTCAGAGCTAATTTTCTGTAGGCCGACTTGATCTCCTGGTCCGATGCATCTCTTAGCACGTTCAATACCTCGTACGGATCCCGCCGGACGGACGGAGCTGACGAAACCTCAATCTTCGCAGGCGCCATCTCCACCCTCCAATTCACTCGATCAATTCACGAGGTTCATCGCCCCAATGGCCCCCGATCGAAAGCTAAAACCAACTCCCAACCTCACTCTCCGCAGCAGACGAAAAATCGGAGTATAAAACCTTGAAAACCTTTGCTATAATAGAAAGCAACGCATCAATAACAAGAAGAAAACCCCAAAAGAGGGAAGAACAAATAGCAAAGGGAATCCAATAAAAGGTTAGCAGAAGGAATCGAATCGCTCACCAAACCGCAACAGAGGTCGACACCTCGAATCGACGAATCGACGAGTTCTAGATCGGATGAAACAACAAGAAATTGAAAACTAGGGTTTCCTTGGAAACGAGAAAAGAGAAGAAACGCAGAGATGGCAGACGCGAGTCAACCAGCAAAAATGGACGAAAAGAATTCAATTTCTGCCTGCACTTATACGTCGGGCGGTCCTTCTTTAAGCGCCTCTCCATCAAGGTTTGCTCATGCTACTGCTATGGATCTAAACATGCAGCCCTGAATTATCTTCGCGCCTCGTTAACAACTTGAAAAAGGAATCGTCACATGGAAATGAAAATGGAGGAACGTTGGTTGGCGTTTGGTTTCCCCACCCAAAGTGATGAACCTTGTTGCAGCTTAGTGCTGGTCAATGAAACCGTAGTTGGGCTCGGTTTGACTCGTGCCGAGCTCGTTCAAGTTTGGTTCACAATCGAATTGGGACACGATTCTAACCGGTTTTTGACTCGTGACCGGATTCGGACCAAGATCTACGCAAACGAGCCGATCTTAGTGAGGTGGGCATGAACATGCATGTATGATTTGGCTAGACTTGCATGAGCCTGTTTACATTTAGAACTCTCAAGTCGGTATAACTTGTCTCATGTCCCATTCATGGTAGGTGTAGATTGGTCGAGATTGTAAACTAAACATGAATAAGACTTTGAAATTAAGCCATAAACAATCGTTGTTTGGCTCATCTTGCAGCCCATTACAAGGAGGAGATTGTTTCCTTTTTTTGTTGAAAGTGTAGAACCCACCTCGACTGATCTGGTTCGAGCCAGGATCGGCCCACTATGGGGTGAAGCTTTCACAGTGCTGGTTTTCTCCTTTCACAAGACTCAAACTCGAGATCTTGCTTAAAGGGAGCAACGATTGTTTCTTAATTATTAGGTTCAGCGTAGTGTCGTTATCAAGACTCTTATTCTCATGATTGGTGTTATTGCCCGACGTCAATCCATGTTAAAGGCTTGGGCTTTGTTTTGGTTTTGATTAGTCCGCATAAGCATTTTTTAAATAAAACAAAGATGCATCTTCTTTGGAATTTGACCTAGCGTCACCTCCTCATATTTCTTTTTATATTTATGGAGTAGAAAAAAGAGAGAAAATCAAGTGACAGGGGGATGGACAGAGGAGCGCACATCCAACTCTTCTTTTTACACACTCCATGCATCCTCTCGATGGCAACTCCCCACCAACACAAGCGTCAATATGCACTACCGATTTAGATAACGCTCGGGGTGTGCCATCCATCTCCTTTAGTAGCTATAAAAGCAGCCAACCTAGACATGACAGAACTAGTATATAATATGGCAAAGGAAACTAGATTTTTTATATTTGATCGAGTCTAATTATGCGTTTCACTTTATATATTTGTTCATCCATAAAAATCTGAACAATTTATTCTAGATAGACTGATGGTTGATTTAAAAATAAAAAATTTAAATTTAAATTTAAGTCACTTACAGACACATACATGTTTTTTATTGTTTAACTCAACCGTCTATCTCTTTAAATAAATAATTAAGTTTTTCAAAACATATAACACAAGGATATTAAATTTTTCATATATATATATATATATTTATTTATTTAGAAATAGAGGAGCTATCAAACTCTTATATATATATGCTACATGAAAAGATGAATGGTCTAAATTTAAGTAAAACAAAATTTGAGAAAGTATGCTGTGTATTTTGTACTTTTCTCATATTTTGAAAACAACTTTCACTTTGGAATCAGTTTCTCAAATCAAACAGGCCCTATTATATATCTATAATAGTATATATATAGGGAGAGAGTTATCAAACTTCAATAAATGTAAGACCATTTATGATAGTATGGTGACTTGCTAGACAACTTCCTACGTCATATTCTATTAGTTAGATATGCATTTGTGCGATCAAGTACCTATCGAACCGCTCATCAATATTGACGGAAGGATCAATATTATTTAATACACATGGATGCATTAAATGTGACATTGATTGGGAGGTTCCATTATCATCTATTAATTTAATACAACACACCTTAAACATGATTCTTCATCAATCCTAAAGAAGGACGTGAGGATAACGATGCACTCACAACATGTTGCTCTTCAAATAGTAATGTATCACAGGTGGATTTGTCTTTTAAATAAAATGTGTCTTGGGCACGTCTCGTCACCAGTTGTCGATTTCATGAGCGATGATTTGGAGTTTTATTTTCTATCATTTTTTGTGAGATTTATATTTAGATAGAGATAGAGAATAATAGGAAAAGAAGTTTGAAAGAGATGATAAAAATATTTAAAAAATCATTAATGAAAGTTTTAAAAAAAGAGTTGAAGAGAGCAAGATTTACGTTGTACCGAATGGGTACTTTAGAAAAGATTACCGAGAGAGGAAGATAGAAAAAGGTTGTTGAGACATGAATACGGATTATTCAGAGGAAAAAAACAGGTGAGCGAAAAGGAGGCAATGGTTAGAAGGAAGGAGAGAATTTGTAGCAAAAGTAATTTGAGATGCTTTAAAAAATTAGTATACGAATAGCATTATCTTAATGAATGTACGGAGAATGTCCTATCCCAAGGGTGTATTTACTCGTCATACTGAACGGGTAACTTTTGGTAACGCAGTACCAAAACAAATGAAGTACGGAGAACTTCCTTGACCGATGAAACTGTAGTTTCATGGGCCGATTTTATGCCACAAAATGAGGCATATGAATCAGGCTCTAACCCTCGATCAAAATCGTTCAAGTTTTCGCTGTGACTGCACTTTCTCCTTATTCTTTGTTGCACTACTATGAAGCTCTCTCCTTCTTTGTTTCCTCAAGGTCATGTTGCCGCTAATCCCAACTACCAATCACCACCTCTGTGTCACCCAAGTAAGATTTTTTTCTCTTCATCTAAGTTCTTCCTTTCTTGTTTTCTTCTCTCATCCTTTTCTTCTTCTTTCTTTCTTCTCCTTCTTTCTTATCCACTCTTATTTTTTTCTTTTTTTCCTTGTCATAGCATTTGATTTTTTGATATAGTCATTTCATCTGTAGATGGTGCACCTTTTTTCCTATCATTCAAACTGCCCACATACTTTCCTCCCCTTTTGCCAGCACTCATAAATAATTATTGCATTTTGGGATGACTAGCCGCGACGTGGAATGCGGTCTAAATACGAAAGAGCCTTTGCTCATATTAGAATCTCCAGCATTTTGTTTTGAGATTGCTGACTGAAAGCTACTTGCCCATAACCTGTTTGTACTGTTTGTAGGATTGCCGAAGAGTGACTTTTTTGCTGTGGTTATTGTAAGTGGCTGGGACTGAACTTAATAGAGTGAGTTTTCTTACTGTAGTTCCTACTTGTCCTGTTCTGGTTGAAGGAAAGGAGATCCATGGGCTGAATATTCAACATGGGCTCGAGTTAGGTTACCAAATTATGTCAGCAATGCTAGACATGCATTTAAGATGTGGAGATATGCAACTTGCTGAACTTATTTTCAAAAAGTATCTTGGTGCTGTTGTATGGAGCTCACTGATTAATGGTTCTTGCATTGGAAATTATATAAAAGACATGAGACTTTATATAAAGATGCAGATACTTGGTGTTTTGTCCAATCATGTCACTTTTCTTGCTTTCTCTGGGCATGTAGCAGTCTCTCAACTCTGCAACAGAGAGGGAATTCATGGCTATGCCGTAAAATCTAGTATTATTTCATGGGTTTACATTTTCAATGCATTCATTGACATGTATGTAAAGTATGGATGCCTGTAAAATGTAGATGCATTGGTCGACATGTAAATATAAAGTCTTGCTTATGGTTACGGCGAGAGTACTCTAAAGCATTTTAACATTATACAAAAAGCAACGTTCAAGGCAGACCCAATGGTTTTCTTGCTACATTTTCTGGCTGTAAGCATGCTGTCCTTGTTGAAGAAGGTACTAAATTGTTTACTGTTATGATAAAATGTGGATGCCTAGAGCCAATGCCATACGCATGGGGCTTGTAGATTTCATTGTGAAACTAAATTACCATAATTTACATTCTTGAAGTATAGCTGAAAATGCTGCAAACTATGCTATATTGTTGAGCATATACGTGCAATATTGTTGAGCATATATGCCGAAATAGGGAATAGGCTAGACACCGAGAAATTATGGAGATTGATGATAAAGAGGGGATTGAAGAAACAACCTACGTATAGTTGGATATAGAGTTCATATCAAGAGTGAGCGGGCTCTTGTTGAAAAGCAATAAATCTTTCAGCCGATACTTGGAATGCACAAAAAGTTTAAGGATTAGGGCAGTACAAACTATATGTTAACCCCATGCGTTCAACCCCCGGCTATAGTTTTTTCATCGAATTTTCACATTTTGATAAGTGTGGCCTCTCCACTTGCTTTCCTTTGGCAATTGGGGTGTTTGACTGTTCATGCATCGAAACTCATGTGGAAAGTGTTTGAAATATACAACAACAATAAAGCCTTTTCCCATACTAGATGAGGTCAGCTACATGGATTCTTTGTTTCCACATGCCCCTATCGTGTGTCATGCTCACAATTAACTCAATATAAACTAGATTATTTTTTATTATTTCTTTCCAACACTTTTGTAATCGTCATCTTTCTCTTTTAACATTTTCACAATCTAGTTTTTCATATCTTTTTATGAGAGTGTTTTTGGATCATCTTTCTATATGTCCAAACCATCTTAAACGATTTTCTCTCGTTTTGTCCTCTATTGGTGCTACTCCTAATTTTTTTCTAATAACCTCATTATGTATATTGTCTTTCCTTGTATCACCGCTCATCCATCTCAACATCTTCATTTCTGCTACAAACATCTTTTGAACATGTTGATGATTAACTTTCTAAAACTCACAACCATAAAACATAATAGGTCTAATTGCTGCTCTATATAAATTACATTTCAACTTCAATATTATCTTGTTATCACATACAATACATGATGCCTCTCTCTATTTTAACCAACCGTCATTAATTATATGCATAACATTTTCATCAATTTTTCTATCACTTTGAAAATTTTACCCTAGGTATTTAAAACTTTTTATATAAGGGATTCAGTGTATGTCAATCTTAATTTCAATGTTCTCTGAAATACCCAAATGATCAAACTTATATTCCATATATTTTGTTTTTATTGTAATAAGTCAGAATTCTTTACTTTCTAACATTTCTCTTCATAGTTTCAATTTCAACTTTTTCCTTAAACTCATCCACTAACACAATATCATCTCCAAATAACATACACCAAGGCACTTCATCTTGAATATGTTTTGTTAACTCATCAGTGACCAATATAAATAAATATGGACTTAAAGTTGATTCTTGATGTAAGCCGATGTTAACTTCAAAGGAGTATGCTCTTCCTTCGTGAGTCCTTATAAATGTTTTTGAACCATCATACATATCTTTTATAAGATTTATGTATGTCAATGAGATACCTTTCTTTTCCAAGGTTCTCAATAGAACATCTCTTAGTACCATATTGTAAACCTTTTCCAAATCAATAAATATCATGTGAAGGTTTTTCTTTTTTATTCTAAAATATTATATAAGATGTCTCAATAGGTGAATCGATTCAATAGTAGATCTATCAGTCATGAATCCGAAATGGTTATTTATTGTACTTGATACTTATCTTAACCTATGTTTGATAATTCTTTCCCATAATTTCATAGTGTAGCTCGTTAACTTAATACCTCGATAATTCGCATAATTGTGAATGTCTCCATTATTCTTATATATGGATATAAGTATACTCACTATCCATTCCTCATGTCTCTTTTGGGTTCTTCATATTTCATTAAATAGTCTTATGAGCCAAGTGAACACCATCTGTCCTAGGATTTTCTATACTTCTATAAGAATATTATTTGGTCATAAAGATTTACCAACCTTCATATATTTGATAGCCTCTTTGACTTCATTCTTTTAAATATATTAATATAAATTATGGTTTATATATTTTTATGGTTTGGCTAACTCTCCTAAGTTTATACTAACATTTGTATTTTCATAAAAAAGCTTACACAAATAATTTTTCGTATATTTTTTATATCATTGTTTGCAACTAGAATCTTCTCATCCTCATCTTTGATGTATCTTACAAAAGTAAAATTCTTAGTTTTCTTATCCCTATCCTTAGCTATCCTAAAATATCTCTTTTACCTTCTTTTTAAGTTAAGGTTTTTATATAAATCCTCTCAAAGTTTGGCTTTTCCTTTACTAACGACCTTTTTCGCTTCTTTCTTTGCTTTCTTATAACCCTCCAAAGTTTGACTAGTATTCTTAGTTTAATACAATTTGTAACATGCATTTTTTACCTTGATTTTATCTTACACCACTCCACTCTACCACCAAGCTTCTTTTTGTACTGGTATATCTCCCTTAGATACGCCTAATACATCTTTTGTCACTTACCTAATACGTATAATCATATTGTTTCACATATTAAAAAGTATACATACATAACTACAAGCATCTCCTTAAAAAACTTTTTGTTTAATATATCTTCTTTGTCACATTTAAGGTTTCACCATCTAGTCTTAATAAATCTATGCACTCTATTATTCTTTGTTCACTTTTTTACCTGTAAATTCATTACTAAAAGTCGATGTTTGAGTAGTTAAACTTTGTCTTGGAATTACCTTACAATCTTTATAACAAGATATATCTTTTTCCTACAAACAAAATCATAATCAATTTGTATTTGTAGTAAGTCACTCTTATAAGTAATTAAATATTCATCTCGTTTTTCAAAAATTATTTTGGATATAAAGAGATCAAAAGCCATAGCAAAATTTAAAATCTCCCTACCCTCCTCATTTATATCTCCAAAACCATAGTTGCGATGAATACCTTGATATCCTAATGCATCTTTACTAACATGTCCATTTAAGTCTCCTCATAAATAAATCATCTCTCTTTGTGGAATTCTTTGAATTACCATATCTAACTACTCCCAAAATGCCTTCTTAATACTATATTTTAATCTTACTTAGGATGCATAAGTATGAAATATATTAAAAAACTCTACTAGTAACACTAATTTCACCATCATAATTTGGTCATCATATCGTTGTATGTCTACTACACTATTTTTAATAATAATAACTCATTTCAAGCCTTTTCATTTCTTGAGTACCATAATTTAAAACTTGTATTCTAAATCTTCTTTGTTTTTTCAACCTACTTTGTCTCTTCTAAATATAGGATGTGAATATTTTTTAAAATCTTAGTATCTACTACCTCCATTAACTTCCCGATTAATGTTATGATATTCGAAATACCAATACAAATCTTTTTTATTTAAGACTATCTTCCTTATCCCCTTATTTGTTCATGCTAAAATTATGGAGACTCTCGTTGTAACTTATTTACTACATTTAGGTGACAATGTAAGAAGACTAACTTCTTTACCTACATCCGTCAATGATATGAGAATTCTCTATGGAATTGATTCACTTCATCCAGACGAATATGTAAAAGCTTTGCTTACTTTTCACTGATTTGTAAAATTCATGATAGATAAGTTCGACAAAGTTTTACTCTACTTGTCGAAAGGCTAACGCAACCCTCCTTTATCCGAGCTTGAGACCGGCCATGCAAAAGTGATACCTTACATAAATGAAATTTAAAATAAAATATTAGTTCCATGAATAGATCAAACATGAAGCCATGATTACAAGTGCGAATCAAACATGAAACTATAACTCCGGTACGCACACACATGAACAAAGTGTCTTCAGTACCCTGCTGTTGAGCTCACAGGATGATTGTGATGGAACTTCTAAAAAAAATATATAAACAAAAAACAACGGTAGTTTGGAACCACCGGTTCCAAGTTAGTTTCTGAAAATTATAAACCGTAATCAAACCATTGGTCTTGGGTTATCAATGGTTCCACGGTCGCTCGGTTCTGGTTGGAACCGCCTGACTGGTTCTGAACAGGCTATGTCTAAGGCATAAGAACCCTTTTGCTCAGACGCGTCCAATTTTTATCGTTTCACCCGGACATAAACGAGCACCGGGTGCCCCAAGGGGGCATAGCTCACTGGCTAGGCCATACATGACGAAGGCATTTATTGTTGGGCAAAAGCTCAGGGGAAACACACATCAGACATTCTCCAGAGTTCCCTTTTGAGACGATAACAGAAATTCAATATAATGATGCTATTCGAAGGGAAAATCAAAGTAGCCGGACCTCTTTCCGAAACTACATATTTTCTATGAAATGGAACAAATAGCATGATAATGACAAACTATACTTTTATGGAGGATCATCATGAGAGTGATTCCAGCCATTTAAAAAAAATGAACCACAAAAAGATTGCTGAAGCTACCAATTTACACATTGTGGTTGGTTGAGTCAAGTAGATTGTCTTCCTCGCTAGGAAGTTCACTCATGGACACCTGAGAACTTTGCTTTGTTGAGATCCTGTTCCACTCATTCTCAACTCGAAAGAAAACCCACTGAAACCGTCTGAAGATTTCCAAGGCTGTTATGGTGAAAACAGTCAAGTAATTATGCCGAAGATGTGCTGAGAGCTTATATGTCCATGTGCATCGGAGGATCAGATTGCTTCCTACTACCCAGTAATAAACCTGCAACGAGGATAACAGGGAAACAAATGACAAGTTAAATGCAATCCAGAACATTTGGAGCATGTAACCAAGGAGATTGTATGAGCATTTTCTTTCAATTTACCAGAAAGCACTTGAAAACAATAGTGAATTAGATGGCGGAACCTTCACATCATCAAATCCCAAGTGACAATACTAGAAACCGGACCATACTCATCTTTCAGTTGTCATATGTAAATGCATTATAACTCGCAACATTCATAAAGCATGTTTCTCATGAAGTGTGAGCAGTTGATTTTCATCATCCTAAAAGTAAAACTGTATGCACATTAATCTTGATAAAACTTTTTAATATACTAAACAAACAATAAAAAGAACATCAGCATGGCTGGATCTAGCACTTGGTTGTTAGATCCATGCAGGCAGACTGAGTAACATCACAAGGCATCATCTTTCTGGACCAGAATATGATAGATCAACATAGATATGATTTCATAAACTCAATCTGTTTAAGAATAAGAATGGGTTGCTCACATGATTATCATCTTTAAAAGGAAGAAAATAGCCACCTCCAGATCTCACAATCCATTTTCTGTAATCATTTTATATGAGGAAATTGGAAGATCAATACTTAAAGTGCTTTCGTTTCTAGCATTTTCATCCATAGAATCCTCCTACCTTCCTAGGCATACTCCATGAAACTCCTTCCACCTTTGAAGAGTGATATTCCACTCTTTTCACAGAAGAACCCAAAATCACACCAACATAAAGAGTTGTTACTTAGGATCTTGCCCTTAACAGCTCAGAAGATTGCACTGCTAAACTTGATTCTCATTTAAAAGTGGTTTGAAAAATAGTTTGGAGAATTAGTGAGGACTAGATATAGAAGCTAAAATTCACCAACTGAACACACGGCAAAACTCAAATGAAATATGAAGAGAGTACAAGAAATTTCGCATGACAGCCATCCTCAATATATTTGGAAGTTTAGTAAAATCCATTTCAGAATGTTTAAAACTTTATTTAATGTCATACAGCGATAAATTAAAAAATGCTAACATATATTTTTGGCCAAAAAAAGTAAAATCACATTCAATACTGCCTTCAAGAAACATCTAACAAAACATGCCTACGTTTAGGAAAATAAGGAAAGGAGCAGCTATGTGGCCTACCCACTGTCTCCCATACAACAAGCTTGAAAGTAGACTAGGTGCTTTGAACTTGAAAATTCTGGAGAAGACACTGGAGAAGAAAGTCAAAGGCAGAAAACTTTACCACTAGTGCAATGATAGTGTCTCACATTCATACGAAGCCAAAGTTTGATATGTATGAAGCGCATACCTCAGATCCCAATCCCTTGTCACATCCCAGTAGAATGAATAAAGTGAATTTATAACTCCGGAAAGAAGCCACAGTGGACGATAGAAGTTTGTCCAGCTTTCAGGAAACACATGATATTTGAGTGCTGAAAGGAATATCACAGGGACTGCGGTAGAGTATTTTAATGCTGTACAAAGTGAATGTGGTCACTATAACAAGTGGAAATCCCAAGGAGATAAACTTGCAACTTCACGAATTGAGAAAAGAAAACACCTACTTTGACATATCTGGAAATACAAATGACAAAAATGAAGCAAGCAAACTGATATGGTCGCTCTTCTTAGGAACTAGCTGTTATTTAAACATCACCATGAGAGTTTCTTTTCCTAGTGCAAGATGGGAAAAGACTACTAGTGTGTTTCCCTTTTTGCCAACTGTACACTCTCCCAACTGAGGTCATGTTTGCAGGCAGTAAAGGAAGTTGAAATATCTAACATCCACTAACAGGTTTGGCTGTTCATGGTTTAGGAAGCTGGTGATAGTGGAGTCTTGTAGCACTTCGGTAAAGATGGTTGATGAACAAGTAGGTGCTTTTGCTTCCTTCAAGTGGACAAGAGACCTCCCAAATGGATTTAGTCTGTTTCACCGCGTCCCATGCTTGGTGATCACTTGTCATACAATACCTAAAGTGACCATATGAAAAACTAGGAAAAGAATTGGATTGACACTATGGAAACATAATAATTCTTCAATGTACTCAAGAATTAGTGATCAGCTGTAAAAACATCATTGAAATTCTGAAGCAGTTCTAGCTTGATTTTCATTCATGTGGATATAAAATCCTGTTTAAAAGAACTGTTTATCCTAGTTCTTAATGGCAAGAGATCCTAAACTGGATCTTACCGTTAAAAAGACATGTTCTTTCTTTGGTATCATTATATTGCCGAATGCACTGGAAAAAACGACACATGTAGGGGAGAACAAGCACCAAAGGAATTGCAACAGAGTGGCTCCCACAAATTGAATCAGCTTCAAACCATGCAATTGTTGCAACCTGTTAGAAATGCCGTCCAAATTTTCAAGTCAATATAACTAACTGAAGCTAACATGGCACACGATAGGGATCTGTGGAAACAAAGAATCCATGTAGCTGACCCCGTCTAGTATGGGAAAAGGCTTAGTTGTTGTTGTAATATAACTAACTGAAGAAGAAAGTAGACATTATATGGATCATTGGACTTTTCACAGAACCTGAGTCAATGAAGTATAGCATATGCGTTTGCAATAAAAAGGGATGTGCTTTGAATTTGAGCATTCCCTCCTCTTAATGCTCCTTATTCAGAATGCTACTAGCCAAACAAGTGAAAGATACATGATCACATAATATTATATCTCATTATTATGCTTTGAAAGCCTTTTGCAGTTGCACATACCATTTTATTTTAAAAAGTTATTACTTACCCTTTGCAAAAAATACAAAACATTTTCTCGAAAGCATATGCTTCATAATATCATGTTTAGATAAGTTGAACATTATAATAAGTCTTTGTTGCAGAGATTGGATGACGAACATGAGTATGTCATGCTTATCAACACTAAATAATTTACAAAGGCATTTCTTAAATATGAACATAAATGTGAATCACAAATTGTTAACAGCCATTTTCCCATAGTGTATTCACATTTTCTCCTGTTTGTGCTCAAATAAATCTAATTCAAACTTGTAATTTAATCAGATCTAGTGATTGACAATGGATTTAATTGAAAAAGAAAAGATAAAGCAAGTCACAAAGTCTGCATGGTTGCCTTTCATGGACATAATGGATTGGATTAGACTTTTTTTCAATTGATGCAGTTCCTATTACTGGAACATTTATGGTAGTCTTGATTCTGAAACCCACAGGTGTCATACTGTATGTTATGAAATTGAAACTATTATGTGATGTAATTTTCTGCTTGAGACGTTACAATTCTTGTTGGAGTTATATAATATGTCAAAATTTATAAGTTTTAATTTTTAATGAGCTTTATATTGTTATCACCAATTTTGTGTAATTTTAACTATATATGTATAATTCTTAATTTTCTATAATGATGGCACACACGTACCTTATATTTTCCAAAAATATCATCCCAAATCACTGTACCCATACTTGGTACCAGTACCCGTATCCTTCCAATATAGTTGCTGGCCCTTATATTTTTGTACCAAGGCAAACATGGTTACTTTGAGGTTTTATACATATTTACATATCTCATAAACAAGTTCTGGTAAATGTTAGAAACACTAAAAGACCGTTTTAGGCTCAAACACCCTTAAAAGGGATGCACCATTGAAAATTCATAGTTACTTTGAAGTCAACAATGCATCTCATTTTGGAGAGTAAGGAAAGTCATGCATGCCTTTCAAAATCGCCAATTTCAAGTTTTGACCCCTTTTTCAAAATGAGTGTAAGCAAACTTCAGTTGAGTAAATTCAACTGAGGCGAATCATACAGTTTTACCAAAAACATCAACCACCTGTATATAGATTGTTTCTGGGTGCGCTGAAAGAAAATCCATGCTTACAATGCAATGCTTAAAACAACGAAGTTCAAAACACATATAAATGGAACAAATCAAAATTAAGCTCCTCCAATGCTATCCCATGGGAAACTTAAAGCAAAACACAAACATTCATCATTCGAATACAATGAAGTATGAACTGTGATGTCTCATACAGACGCATGTTACTTGAAGCAGGATTTGCAACTTGTGATTCTAGAAGAAAAAGATCATCATCAGATTAACATGTATGCTAACTTAACCCAAGATAGAGAACAAAATCTTGCTCAAGAAAAATCATCAAATCCTTGGCAATCATAACCTATATACCTAAAGGTTAGCTGAATAATAAGCATCACATGGATAACGTACATCATAGGAAGTCATTAAAAAGTAATTCTGCTTGATTATAAAACAAGAGCATCACATCTTAATACAGCTGTACTCCGCAACAGCAAACAGTTATTAGATATTAACATAAGCTCAATCACCATCCATCCATTTTACCAAGAGAAAAAGCTGGTCGACCTTAGGGACAACTAAACCTTTTAGAAAAGTCATCAAGGAACCAATGCATTACATTCTATATTTTAAGATGCCACTAAACAATATAGTGGGGTTTCATAAACGAACCTGTCCATGAACTATTCTACAGGCTGAGCGCTCTAGATCCGACAATACCTGCCAAACAAACCAAAATCAAAGAGGCACCATAAGAAACTAAATGAATGAACAACAACATGAGATTATGATAATGCAAGGTCACAAAAGGTGCAGAACGATTTGCCTTTCATAAAATTTGAAATCGATATCTCACAATCATCAGCTTAAAGAGTGTATTTCAGTAGTACCCATTTTATACATGCAGCACATAAATATAGTGTTTGATGCTTTTATAGTGATTTTACTTTTCATGTTTGAGTATTTCCACTTGCATTGTGGATGATCTAGTTTTGGATCAAATATCTCACTTTTCAAAAAAGAAAACAGCAAGAAGTTGAGATACCCTAGCTTGTCAGTCACAAACCCAGCCCTAACCCATGATCCAATAGAGAGATTGAATTCCAACCAAAGTTTGCAATGTTGTAAAGCAACATAATATTCACTATATGCAAATGTCAAAAATGTCACATTGTGTCATACAAATATGATATGATAATATCATATATTTGTACCCGATCAGGGTACCTGCACCAATCTCGCCATTCATCGGTGTATATCACACCCTGTAGTATCATGTGGTATGTGGTATATATCAAGTGATAACTATTAGAAAAATATCTACATTAATCAAGAAGGATCAACTTACAAGAACCAGCAGATTGGAGGCATATGCACAAAATCACATATTGCGGCTCCACTGGTGCAGCCGTCCTGCTCCTCTAATCTAATGACTTAACCCTAATCACTAATATTTAGGAAACTATGTAAATAAGGAAACTAAATAATGGGACAGATATACAAATCGAATCAAATATACAGCTCTAAACAAATGATATTCTCCTTGATATTCTTCTGAAAATAGGAGATACTAGCCAACACTCCCTACAAGATGGAGCATACAAATGATATGCACCTAGCTTGTTATAAATGGTAGTCCAGGGACCTCGAAGAGACTTTGTGGAATATAAATGAAATTTGATCATTAGAGTTGACAAACTTCCGATAGTAATTTCCTTGGAAAGAAGCTTTCTCGGATAAAGTGACAATCAAGTTCAATATGTTTGGTTCTTTCATGAAAAGCCAGAGTTATGAGCTATGTGAAGAGCGATTGATTGTCTAATAAAGAATAACGGGATTTGGTGATCAATGTGTGGGAGTACGCAACGGGTAAAGAAGCCATTGAGCCGCGAAGATGCTTGAGCCCATTGCACGGTGATACCTTCGAGAGAGGGGAGGACACGAAACAAGCTGTATGTTTTTTACTCTTCCAAGACACAATATTACCATCGAGTAAAGTAACATAACCTTTAGTTGATTTTCAGTCATCACGTGAACCAGCACAGTCTGCATCAGAATAAAGTTCAATATGCAAATTTGATAATTTTGAATAAAATAAGCTCATTACTAAAGTTGATTTAAGGTATCGAAGAATTCTATACACTGTATCCATATGATTCTTGGTAGGAGAATGCATATATCTGCTCACAATACCAACTGCATAAGTAATATATGAGCTTGCCAACCAACTTCTGATATTTGTGAATATCTTTGAACTCTTCACTATCACCGTTAAACAATTTCTGATTTACTTCCATAGGAATGCCACTAAGTTTGCATTCTAGCATATGTGTTTCTTTAAGAAGATCCATTAAGTATTTCCTCTGAGTTAGGAAGATCCCTCGATTAGAGTAGAGAACTTCTATGCCCAAAAAATAGTGAAGTCGACCCAAGTCTTTAAGATCAAATAATTTGTGAAGGTCTTTAATGTTTGAATTGATCATCTAAAGTTCTCTAACACAGGTAATTTACGAGAAATCATTGCTAGTTAGAACCAAATGTCATCAACATAAATAATTAAGGCAAAGACTCTTACCTTGCCTTTGCCCAAAAAGGCGTTGATCCGAGTTACTTGCTTGTAGCCAAAGTTTCATACTTGTGAATCTACCAAACTCATGCTCTTGGAGATCCGTTTTTAACCCATAAAGTGGCTTTTTTTCAGCTTACACACCATAGAAATATTTCAGTATTCAGATATACCCGGGGAGGATCCATATAGACTTCTTCACACAATTCTATGCAGAAAGCATTTTTAACATCTAGTTGCTGTGCCATCTTAAATTTGCTGCCATTACTGAGAAGTATTCTTATTGAAGTGAGTTTAGTCACAGGTGCAAAAGTTTCTGTATAATCAATGCCATATGACTGACTGTATCCTTTAGCAACCAATCTGGCTTTATATCTCTTCACGGTTCCATCTGCCTTATATTTAATAGTAAATACCTACTTGCATCCTATAATATTCATATGAGGAGGTAGTTGTGTGATAGTCCATGTATTGTTTTTCACAAGGGCATTCAATTCTTATTCAATTGTAGCTTTTCATAAAGGGCACTTGATTGCTTCTTTAAACTTCGAAGGAATCTTATGTGTCTCAGCATTCATAACAAAGTTTTGATAATTCTGAGAGGTATTTCCGTATGACACACAATCAGAAATAGGATACCATGTGTTTACCTTTGCGAATGGCAATAGGAATTTCCAAGTCTTCTCTCACTTACAATTGAGGATCTGATTCAGGAGAAATCTCTTCAGTATATCGTTCTTCTTGAGGGTAAACAGTCTTCCTCGGTCCTTTCTTGTACATCAGAATCTCCTTTGATTCATGTACCTTCTCTCTATAATCAGTTGCATCATTATACTCCCCCTCACTAGGAACTAGTGGAAGGACAGAAGGTTGAGGTGTAGTTGTTTCTTTTTTAGAAGAGTAATAGAGAGTAGATTCTAAGAAAGTGACATCCATGGAAACATATAGTTTTTTAAGCAGTGGGTCATAGCATTTATAACCCTTTTGAGAGTTTGAATAGCCAAAAAAAAAATACTTTATTGACCTTGCATCGAGTTTATCACGATTAGGTAGATGGATATGCACAAAACAGGTACAACCAAAGATACGAGGTACTAGATGGAAGGTTTTCGATTCTTTATCAAGACATTGAATATGACTTGCACCCTGAATGGTATTACTCGGCATTCTATTGATTAGATGAACAGCAGTAAGGAAAGCTTCTCCCCAGTAGAATTTAGAAACATTATTTTTAAGTAATAGAGTTCTAGCTACCTCTAGAATATAACGATTTTTCCTTTCAGCAATACCATTTTGCTGAGGTGTATAAGAACAGGTGGTCTGATGAATAATGCCCTATGATTGTAGATACTCATGTAACTGATTGTCAATGTATTCTCTCCCATTATCTGATCGAAGAATTTTCATGAAAGTAATGAATTGAGTAAAAATAAATTTATGCACAATGGAAAAGATGGAGGAAACTTCAAAATTTTTTTTTATTAAATAATCGATTGTAAGACGTGTACAATCATCAATAAAGGAGACAAAATACTTATGACCAAACAATGAAGTAACTTGACTGGAACCCCATATATCAGAATGAAGAAGTTCAAAAGGTTGAGATCGCCTAGAGTCACTTAAAGGATAAGAAGCTCTTTGGTGTTTCCCAAGCTGACAAACTTCATATTTAAACTGAGATTTATTGGACTTGACTCTAAGATGAGGTATAACATATTGAAGTTTCGATACAGGGAAATGACCAAGACGACAATGCCAAAGGCTAATATCTGCATCCTGAACTGTTGCTGCTGAAGCACTGGAAGAAGTTGAAGGCTGAGAGTAATCTTCTAGAATGTATAATTTCTTTTTGTAGTTTACCATGACCAAAGATTTTTTCCATCTTCTGATCCTAAAATACAAAGCCAAAAGGATGGAAGGTTACACAACAATCTAAAGCACGAGTTAAAGAGCTAACTTAAAGAAGATTTATTGGAAAACTAGGAACATGATATACTGATTTTAAATCTGAGAAACATATAGGTACACTTCCCTGTCTAATCATATAAGAGTAAGAACCATCTGCCAACTTAATCGGTTCATGTTTTTGAAGAGTTCTGTATTTTAAAAAATATGATGACTCTCCTACCATGTGATATGTAGCACCTGAATTAATTATCCAAGTTTTCAAGTGAGAATTAGAAAAGTGGTTACCCTTCACAGTATGTGTAGTCTGTGCCACTGTAGCCTGAGATGAAGAAGATGGGGATTGTTCGGATAGTTTATGTTCGAGGCCCTCTATCCTTTTGATAATCTCTTGAATTCCATCTATGCTTGGAGCTGAATTTTCTGCAGAATGAACTGAGTGATTGCGATTTCTATAATAATCAGGCTTGCCATGTAATTCCCAACAATTTTCTCTAGTATGACGCAATTTTCCACAATGTAAACAAACAAGTTTTTCTTTCTCGTCAGAATGAAATCTACCACGTCCACGACCACGACTTTGGTGAACTCCTCATCCATGAAAATGTGAACCGTTCCATCTTACTTTAAGTGCATGTTGATCTGTACCAAGAACGTTATCCTTCTCAAGATTCATGCGATCTTCTTCTCTGATTAATAAGGAGTATACTGTGCCAGTGAAGGAAGCTTTTCTCTGCCTAAGATATTGAGTTTTACTTACTCAAATTTAGGATTTACACCCCACAATAAATCAAATACTTTCTTCTTTTCAATATCAGTATTTCTTTCATTGTAATAAGCCGAACACTTTATATTAGTATAATAGAGAAGTTCATCCCAGAGACCTCGGAGATCTGCATAATATTCGCAGATAGATCGAGTTCCTTGTTTACATTTTGTGATCTTTTCCAAAATCTCGTATTCTTTGGCCACATTCTTTTTTCTAGAGTACGCTTCGGAGACTGCACATCAAATTTCATGTGCTGATTCAAGGAACATGAAGGTTTTTGCAATTGATGGAATCATAAATTGAAGTAGCCAAGATGATATTAGAGCATCTTCCCGTCTCCAAACATGGTAGGGAGTATCATGTATTTCTGGAATAGGTGTGTGACCCATGCTGGGACCTAGACCACTCCAGATAATTTCTTCCATCCAACTTTGTTGTAGTAATTTGAAAATTTTCTGCTTTTTCATTCATGGCTTGTTTAGATATCATGAATGGAGTTTTAATTGCCTTGCCTTTACTTGCCATAGATAATCAACTCCACATAAGAATATCTTTAGTAATCTGATTCAAGTAACAATTCAGAAAATTTGTCTTCTAGGCACAATTTAATAGATCAAAAGATTCGGTTCACAATATGTGAAAACACACAATCCACAAACGAATACAGTTTCTGTTCAAGATAACGATAGGACGACAGATTCAGATTCTGTTCACGATATCTGAATGCACATAAACCACATAAGAGGGTAGATGCGGTTCACGATAATAATAGGAGAACCACCAATATCCTAAATCGTTGTTTTATGAATGGACGTCTGATGATAGAGCTTCTTATCTTGTGTTAGATAATCAGAATCAAGTTATTTCAGGAGCTTCGAAAATTCTTCCTGATAAAGGAATATGAATCTGCTGGCTAGGCCTGTTGAAGAATTCTAATAGTAATCAATTACCTTAAATTCCGTTCACGATGAAGTATGATAATTGAATAGATAGGTCACTATCTTTTGCACCTTCTCACGTTAAATGAAATCGCTGCACAGGTGAAGTCCATATAATGCAGATTTACAGGCTTTCAAGAGACGATTTCTCCCTGATGCTTCCCACACACTAATCAAATTCTTTTAAACAAAAAAACGTAGATTTACAGGCCTTCTAGGCTCTGATACCATAATCAACTTACAAGAACCAGTAGATTGGAGGCATTCCTGCAGATACCTCCAATCTGCACAAAATCACAGATTGCGGCTCCACTGGTGCAGTCGTCCTGCTCCTCTAATCTAATGACTTAATCCTAATCACTAATATTTATACTCTTTCTAACTTGAATTCCTAAACTACCCCTAGTCACTACTAATTAATACTAACTAGACATAACCCGTGAAATACACTTTACACTTTAACATTCTTTAACAATAACGTTGCAACATCGTATATGATATCATGCATTTGAAGATTTGATGATGTTTTAACTACTGATATGGCACCAGATTGCTCTCTATGGCGCCAAAGAGTCCATGTAGCTGATCCCACCTAGTGTGGAAAAAGGCTTGGTTGTTATTGATGACGACGTATCGTTTCTCTTTTTGCTAATAAAACTCGTCTTTTCCTGATATTCTTATTTCTTGGCTTGCTTAATTGTTTAAATTAAACCTCTTTCTTAAGGGAAAAGAAAAGAGGATCATACTGTCTTGTGGGAAACGGTAAGGTACATATACTGGCAGCCAGAACAACAAGGAGAAAAGCCATAATTACAACATTTCCATAAGCAATTTTGATAATTTATAGAAAAAGAAGCAAGTGGAGATAATACTAAATTCGACAAATCCATATAAGTCACCAAAGTTCTCTTAAAGCCAACCTTTTAACACACAAAAACCACAATTAAGGGAAAATGAACACACCTTCGACATGGAGGTTAAGATATCAGCAATAAAAAAATCTGCAAATGTTATTGCCTGCACAAAGATAAATAAGTTCAAAGCATGAGAAAGAGAGAGTATAATATACAAAGGAACCGTTGTGCAGAACAAAGACAGAAATGTGGGGACAAAATGAAACGACACAAGCAGGGTCATTGACAAGTCCGCTGAGCCAAAACAAGAAAAGCACAAAAGAGACCTTTGGGAACTCACATTTGTGCCTGAATCAACTAAAAAGGGGAAAAGTGAGGAACAACCCTGCACTAGCTAACCCCATGGAAGGACCCACGCTTATACAGGTTTTCATGTGGAGTGTCTTCTAAAGCCTATGTTCTATAAACAATTAGAATTGGAAATAAAACCACTAATACAAATCAGTGAAAGAAAATGTTCTAAACTATGAGACAAATAATTCTGAAATCAGGACAAGAATGTAAAGAAATAGAAGAGAGCCCCAATGTGAGTTATACTAAAAGTCTAAGAGATAGAAGATATCTTGATGAACTTTGTAGTATTATGAAAACCAAACTACCCGCAGTGGTTTAGGAAGATTTGCAACTTGTATTAACCAACTTCTATGCTTCATTTATAGATCTGAACATGAAGCTTAGACGCTGGTCACGGCAACTTGCTCTACATATCAAGACATCAAGTCCCACCTTTCTACACACAAAATCAAGAGGGCAGAAAACCATATTGGTTTCTGCACAAGAATCCGCTTTTAACCATTCACAAATTTCATGATGTTATGGCAGTACTTATTTCAATATTTTCAGGCGAATGTTGACCTGGAAATGTTCAAGCACCTCAACTTAAGAATAACATTTTTGAAAGAATTAAGCAGCAATATGATAATGATGAGGGACAGCTCCGAAGGCATCATCATGCTTTGCTAAAGAAAACTGATACATACGTAATATATGGGGATGAGAGGTCTGGCATAACCACTCGATATATATATATATATATATATATATATATATATAAAGAGATAGATAGGTATATCTTTTTTACATGTGTGACATGTAGAACTTTCATGAGGTACCTGTAAAGGCAGCAAGATTCGCCACAGTGTCTTCAACAAAAAATAACGAGTGGATAAGTAAAAAATATCAAATGGAAATATGAGAACCATAACAGCAACTGTGTATAAGAGAACCTGCATTAGATTGAAAGAGAATGTTAAAAAGCACATAATATAAATTTCAAATGGATGGACAGTTAACCTGCAGTTCGAACTCTTGACAACTTTAGCTAATACAAATTTCAACAATAGCTACTATTCCAGAGCAATGTGAAATATATGTTAAGAAGTGGTATCGGATCCTGGGATATCGGATCCATTCATAATTTTTTTGGTCCAGTTATTAAGCATTGGATAAACCGTTTCTTATTGATGCACAGTCTGCAGATACATGTGTATGCATACTAGTGGCACATATACATCTGGAGAAGTATCTTTTCAGCTTTAAGATGAAAGAAAGCAAAACAACAGCATTAAGTGAAGAGGAAAATATTGCATAAGATGACATAGGATTCACTTCTGAGTATGCAAGAATTAAGAGAAGGGATAGATATTAACTGGTTGTGATGCAGCAAGAGATACTGCTCCATGAGAGTACAAATAAAGGTAGGCAGTCATACTTGTTGGAACAATGATTGCCATCCAAGTTGCACACTGCATACATGCACAAGAGAAGAAACTTTAAGCATTTGCATTGTGAGCCTTCACAAGAAAATGTAAATCATAAGTTACAACCCAAACAATAATCTTGGCAAAGATCTACTAGAACAAGCAGTTCAAAACCAATAAAAACACAAGAAACAGAACAAACCAAACTACTTCTTAACATACAAAACGGTAAAGGAAAATAGTTTACAGATAAAGATTTGAGGTCCACCAAATACAGCTTATCACATGAGCAAGAAAACAGCAGGCTAAGTTGGTGAGGCTTGAGGAACAAATTTATATATGGGAGTCAGGGTATGCTTGAAATCCTGGGTGAAGCAGTAAGGCCGCTTGGTTCAGATCGAAGCAGCGCGGAGAGTCCCCATGATGTGCACATGGGGAGCGTGTATTTTACATGATCACAGAACAAAGTGGCCTCATGCTAATTCATCCATGTGTGGCCTGGGGATACAAATGCACCCTAAGGGGAGGTCAGCTTGGTCATGATTCTCATCATGATGAATCCTGAATAGAAACACACTCTTTTGATTAGGGAACCTAAAGTGATGGGTTGGTCCATTAGTGTTCGATTCATATCAGAGTGAACTCTTTTTCTTCATGCCATATTCATCAGGGAAATGAACTACCTGGAGTCATGAGAAATCTATTCATACGAGAGCCAATTCTTCCACATGATTGCTGTGGTGATAGTGATGATGTAGCAAATTACGGCCTCAGAAACATAACTGGAGCAACTTTATAAGCACATTTGTTTGGATGACACCTGTGGTTTTGAACACCAGAAATTTGTAATTCCAAATATTAGGTATCTCTTTCTTGAGTCTGATTTGACTTATGAAAATGTGGCTCCTGTACTTTGAACTTATATGATTTTTGTGAAAGTTGTGATATCACCAGGGTGAAAAAAAACGTGTCTATATATCCAAAAACTTCACATATCAGCTTTACTTGTCATATTTACAATGTTCACCTTCCAAGCATCTACAAACACTATTCAACAAATATGCAGCATAAAAAATGTGGTAAATGTAATATATATACTAAATGGCTTTAAGATGCAACTTAAAGTCTCAAAGTCACACTGGCAAAGTCAAATTTGACAATCAACTACAGACACAAAGTGGGGGTCAATGCCGGGGTGCAAATCTGATAGAGTTGTCGCCTACTCCCAGATTGACATTGAAACATAAAAAGGCAAAAGCTAACCAATACTCATTAAGAAGAAAATACAAAAAGTAAAGCGCCAATTTCATATTTGAACTTAGGAACATACTGTACCTTCCATATTTCCTTATGAGTGAGATGAGTATGATCAAGATAAAAAATTTTTGCATAATTGACAGATGACTGAGAAAAGACCCACAAATTTACTCCCCAAAGCCAAACCATCATTGTCTACAAAAAAATATATTTGATGAGAATTACAGAAAACATGGTTCTTTTGTGAAATAACCTAAAATATTGCAATTTCCAAACGTACCACAAGCAGAAGAGGATTATAATACAAAAAGACTTCATACAAGAATAGATCATGCAAATCAGCACTCATTCTCATCACTGAATCAACACCAACCTGCAAGTTCAGAAATCTCATGATCATTAATATTTTGCAACCAGCAAATACCAAGTTCTGGTGCGCAGACAAAAACATATTCATGCGTACATGCATGGAAATAACCACATTTATAAACACCCACAGAATACACACACACACACACACACATATATATATATATATATTACGTAAAATTATAAATGTACATATATATACACCAATTAAAACACAAAAAAAGATGGTCAAACCAACCTTGCAGCAAATAAAGCCCCATAAGAGAAATAGAATCACCTGAAAAACATCAGCATGTTCTCATAAGCCAATTAATATGACATAGGCTTGAAACAACTTATCTTCCATTTGGTGGAGAAAGAACCAGAAGTGCAGAAAATTAGAAGACTACCAATCATGTAAAAACACAATATTTGCCTGACATAAACCATCAAACTTGGTTACGAATAGAAATGCAACACCCGGATTGTCTTAGTTACCCAATTTCACATAATCTAGTAAAACTTAGAATCCAAGTGCATTGCACCTAGGAAGACAAATGAGCAGAAAGTACAAAGAAAGCAGGGAGAGCCGAGTTATCATGGCACTTCTGAAACTCAAACAGACCTTGTTAACCCCTTGAACTTGGTTATTGCCATGAACAAATCACCAGAAAATTCCTTTTAAGGTTTTCTGAGGAGTATTCAGTTCCTTTTCTCTTTTCCGGCAGGCAAGCCAGGCAAAAACCCACTATGATATTAAAACACCATACCTCTTAATTATGATACTGCAACTATAATTCCAGCTATCTCATTCAAGCAGACTGAATAGTGAGTGGTTTGCAAGCTGCGTTTATATGAGCCGAACAAGGTCCAACCGTCCAAGATGTAGGTAACGGGTTCAATCTCTAAAAGGCTCTGATATTCTAATAGTCTATTAGATAATAAGGAATGAATACATGGCAGGGTTCTCCTGAACTTGCAACTATCAAAGAATTGGTGATGATCCAGCTCAAGTAGATTCTTGAATATCATGAAAGGAGCAACTAAATACCAACAAATAAGTCTCCCACTTGAGGAAGGTGGCTTTGGTATATTTAAGCTGAAGGATGTGAATGTCTCCATCCTTATAACATATGTGTGAAAGGTGACCTCAAAGATGAATGATCCTTTAGTAAAACTTACAAGCCATATGAGTTGAACTGCCTCATGGTGCAAACTTCTTGGGGTCAGTTCAAGTAGGCATGAAGGTAGTGGCAGAACGTTCTAGGTGAAGTCCTAGTATGGGCACCACGGTAGATTTCTGCTTTGACCTCTGGGTAGGAACCCTCCCAATTGACCATTTTAAAAGTTTGTCTGGAGCAGCTCCGAAAAATTTGTAGCATCCACTGAAGGCCATGGACATACAAAAAGATGGCCACCTCCACTGCCCACAAGCAGGAATTTGTGCATAGGTTCATAAAGGCGCATGTGTGCTTGCATTGTGTGTGTGTGTGTGTGTGTGTATATATATATGCATAACCCAGAAGGATGTTAAGAGTGACTAAAGTACAACTTGAGAGAGAGAGAGAGTTGATGCAATAGGGAACAACATATGCATAACCCAGAAAGATGTTAAGAGTGACTACAGTACGACTTGGTCTCATACCTTATGAAGCAGGACAAGTAGAAAGAAGAGTATATATGGCCCACATGACACCACGAAATAGATGTTGATTGAAATTAAATGCATCTAAAAAAGTTAACTATTGCCATAGACAACATATTCCTAAATATGAATAGGACAAGACAATGATTATGTGTTAATAGTGGTAAGTTTTATGGAGGTCTGCCAGGAAATCCTAGCTCTGTACCTTAGATGATACAAAATGGTCTAAGTATCTCTGACATAAAATTAAAAGTCTAATAGATTTTATTAGATGAAGCCTTTGTTTTATCTTTGTGACTCGGACAGGTAAGTAATACTTTCTCATAAGCTATAAAAGTCCATGATTTGAGAAGTTGTACTCATGAACAAGCAACAAGATTTTCTTTTATTTCTCAATTAAAATAAAATCTCACAAATTTTTAGAAACAACATATATCATGAATCAAGGAAAACAAAGAAACAGCGTACATTAGAAAAGCCAAGTCTAGCAGAGAGGCCTACTGGACAGGCTTTGTCTCATATAAACAACTAGATTATAGATGTAGAACATTAAAAAGTGATTTCCAAACCTTGAATCTCCACAAAAACGTTGGGGATGGCATTATTGCAGCACCATGAACCAGCGAATTTCCTGCCTTCATTTCACTTGTTTCTGTTGGAATCATAGGATTTTCATCAAGTGCTAAGCCTGGTTCACCTGAACCTCAGATGATACAAAGACTTGTGAGACAAGGGCGTTGCCATTTTAAAATAGACAAACTAATATCACTAGTCACAATGAATATAAATATGAACAAGGGATTAGTACCAAGCTCAGAGACAATAGGCCTACTCCCTGAACGCCTAAGGAAAGGACTGTTTGCAAGTGCTGCTACATTAGATCCAAACATAGGTGGAGATCATTTGGTGATGCCTTCTCACAATGCCTGGTACTGATCCATCCTAAAACCTGCAACATATGATAAAAAAACTAAAGAGAAAAGATAACATTTTATCATAATATCTTACTGCAACATTATTAGGTACATGAACCTTCCAATTTTCAAAAGGGAAATTAACGTGCAAGTGTGCCCAGCAACACACATGCACGAACACTGAGAGGATAATCTTATCTCCTTCAGGATTCTCATATTAACAAAATGGGGCAAATTAACTGGAAAATCAAGCTGCAAAAGCACTGTCTTAATAATTACCAAGTTCATTGAAAGCATGACCACTCAATTTTTGGTATCACATTAGCTCAAGAGAGTTGGCCAAATCAGAAAAGTATATAAACCATAATTTCTATCATCGTATTAAAAAAATGAAGTCAAAGAGGCTCTTAAATATATGAAGGTTGATAAATCTGTGGGACCAAACAATATTCTTATAGAAGTATGGAAAATCCTACAAGAGATTGGGGTCAATTGGCTCACAAGACTATTTAATGAAATATGAAAAATCCAAAAGATGCCCGAGAAATGGAGAGCGAGTACACTTATACCCATATATAAGAACAAGGGAGACAATCAGAATTGTGTGAATTATCGAGGTATCAAGTCAACGAGCCACACTATGAAATTATGGAAAAGAATTATCGAACGCTGGTTAAGACAATTATCGAGTACAATAGAAAACCAATTCGGATTCATGCTTGATAAATCTACTATTGAAGCGATTCACCTATTGAGATGTCTTATGAAACATTTTAGACCAAAAAAGAAGAACCTTCACATGATATTTATTAATCTAGAAAATGCTCACGATAGGGTGCCAAGGGATGTGCTTTGGAGAACCTTTGAAAAGAGAGGTATCCCATTGATATATATAAATCTTATAAGAGACATATACGATGATGCAAAAACTTGTGTGATGACTTATAAAGGAATGACAACCTCCTTTGAAGTTAATATTTGGTTACATCAAAGATCAACTTTAAGTCCATATTTATTTATATTGGTTATTGATGAGTTAACAAAATGTATTTAAGATGAAGTACCTTGGTGTATGTTATTTGCAGATGATATTATGTTAATGGATGAGTCAAAGAAAAAAGTTGATAGGAAATTGAAACTATGGAGAGAAACGATAAAAAGTAAAGGTTTCTAACTTAGTAGAACAAAGACAAAATATATGAAATGTAAGTTTGATCATTTGAGTACTTCATAATTTGGGTGCTTTAGAGTACATAGAAATTAAGATTGACACAATAAATACCTCACAAGGAAAGTTTAAAATACCCAGGATCAATTTTTCAAAGTGATAGAAAAATTAATCGAGATGTTATGCATAGAATTAATGCCGGTTGGTTAAAATGGAGAGGGGCATGAGGGGCATAAGGTATTCTCCTTGATAAGAACATACTAAAAGGTAAATATTATAGAGTAGACGTGTTTTATGGTTATTAGTGTTGAGCAATTAATCAACATGTGCAAAAATGTCCGTAGCAGGTTGAGATGGATGAGCACACACACAAGGAAAGACCGTATACATAATTAAAATGGTTTGGACATATTAGAAAGTATATGAGTTAACTGCTAGCATGGCACATGATAGGACCATGTAGACGAACCCAGAAAAGGCTTAGTTGTTGTTGTGTCGGTATCACATTAAAAATGCAACATTACAACAAAATACTGAAAATTGTTAAACTCGATACCCATTACAGAAATCTATCTTGCCGAACGCACTAACTGTGTAAATTGAGAAATTAGCAGCAAGCTACCCAAATTCGACTTAGGCGTTGATTTTCCAGAATCAAATCAAATCCAAAATCATGCAAATCACGAAAGATGCAACAACCCCATTTCGGAATTATCATAAGGAACCCACTAACAGAAAATTATTCTAAAGAAAAGGAGTGATTGAGCAAAATATGTTTACAGATTCGAATAACAAGACAATGAAAGAGAATCAGTCAACCTGTAAATGTTAGCTAACAAAGAAGATCCGACCTCTCGTCCACACTTTACAAAGATTTGCGCCAAATTGACATGAATCCACTTGCACACTCAGATCCGGACCCTTGGATGTAGTTGCCCCCGCAGACAAACACAGGTAGAGAGAGGGAGAGAGGGAGGGAGAGAGAGAGAGAGACTTCATTCCCATTCCTTTATGAGCTAATGCTTACACGGAAAGAACGTGCACCTGAGAACACGACTCGGTGGGAAAAGGTCCACTCTTCGCATGTTTTGACTTT
Organism: Brasenia schreberi; assembly: GCA_036023115.1. Classification (NCBI taxonomy): domain Eukaryota; kingdom Viridiplantae; phylum Streptophyta; class Magnoliopsida; order Nymphaeales; family Cabombaceae; genus Brasenia; species Brasenia schreberi. The sequence continues at coordinate 1,159,154 of JAYKKT010000078.1, forward strand.
TGACGAGAGTTATTTTTATAACAAGCTCAATAGATCTGCTGCCATCTGTACCTTGTTATTGTGCTTTTCCACAAAACTTAGCTCTCTCTTGATAGATATTCCACCGGAGTTATTGGATTTGTGTAGGGGTACGGGCAATTTCGTGTTCGGAATCGAGCATTGTCCCGTTTTTGAGTGTCGAATTTCATGTTACCTTCAGTCACCACGAATTTTTCTGGTGACATCCGTGTCGGATTTTCGTAGCTGGTGTTCTATCTTCAGTTCGGGCCAATAATTCGAATCGATTTATATCATGCCTTATATAGTCTTATGAAATGAATAGACAAAAAATAAGCACCGATGTAGATCGTACATATAAAGTCCGTGTCCATGCGACACCAACCGATGTATTAATAAACACCGCCTAGTTGCACCCAAAGCGTTAGCTCAACGGCAGAGCGTTCTAGCGCCTTAGGTGGAGAGTTCGACTGCCAGCAGGATGCATATTTGAGTATAACTGTAGACATGTTTGGTTTCAGGTATTGAACTGATCCGAAGCCGATTCTCGTTACGGTTCTAGAATCGCTGGTTTTGGTAGATCTATTAAAAATATACGTAAAATTAAAAGAAAGACAAGTTCTGGTTTAGTTCCGATTTCCGGTTTACTTCCAGTTTTATAAAAGGTGAAGTGAACTATGCATTATAGTGAATGGATTCAAACTGTGGTTTATATGATTTTCTTCTGTTGATGTTCCAGATTTTGGGTGAGAAGCACCTTAATCCCAGCTCCATGTAGATCCACTATTGGGCCTAAATCAGCCTTATCCATTCGGACTTTAGCAGTGCTTTTTCAATAAAAATTGTCGCGTTCTACTAGCGCCGCCGATATGAGTATCAGAATTTAGAGAACTCCAGCTGCTGCAGCACCTCCTTGAAGCATTTAAGAGTGACTTCCATGAAGACTCCTTAGTACCCTTTGGCTTGTAGCACGGATCAGGCACGCGCAAGGTACAGATGTACCAATTTTTTAAACTTGGAGGAGCAGCTTTTTCGCCGGAGGAATACGCCGGAGGAATGCGCGCATCGAGTTTGCTCAAAATGGTTCTTGGGAATATATATATATATATATATCCTAGAGAAATATGTACCAATTTTTTCTTTTTCTAATATTGTGTCGAAGCAACAATCTATTAAGTCAAGTTCAAATTGCTTTCTCATAAGATAAATTTGCTGCAACTAGTGGCTACAATCTGCTTATTTAGCGATAGACACTACAACTAAGCAGAGAAACTCCAACGCCCACGACCTGTGAAAAGGAGAGAACGCAAAAAGATGGAAATTGCCCGATCGCATGAGAAGTGATTATCCCACAGGACAGAGTCCTTATTTTCTTGTAGTGAGATTCGCATTTATATCTGCAACGGCAGGTAAGAGAACAACGTTGTGCAAAGTAACTCTTATCTATACGGCTGGACTGTGATCGCTTTATGTTTATTATGATTAACTTTGGCATTTCCATTCCTGGCTGCACAATTCAGATTAGGGAACTAATACTTTTGTATCAAATGCAGATTGGAATTGAATCATTGATTTGTTTAATAAGGTACAGTTTTAAGTTATGGATTTTCAGATTTGTGCATCTGCGAATATCTGTTAACATGCTTAGTTTTTGAAGCAAAGTGTTCTAAACAGGATCACTGATTTGAATCCCTTGCTTGGTGCGCCTTGTTGAGGAGAAGTTGGAACTGCTGCTCATACTGGACCATGTTTCTATTTTCCACCAAAGCCACGAGAAAATCTATCATGTTTTCATGTTGACGTTCTGAGAAGTTGGTATCTTCCTAGGGAAAACTTATGAAGTTTTCAAAAGCTTGAGTTCAACGTGATGTGGTAGATATGGAATTAGATTAAGTTGGTGTGACGTTTAATTTGAAACCTTTCTTGATTCCATGATTTGAAGAGAGTCCATATTAAGATTTGAAGAGAAAGTCCATGATTAAGAGCTATATATATCCATCAGTTGGTTAAAAAAAAGGAGCTATACCTGCCCCTTTTACTCATTCTTTCCAAGAACCTCATAGATTCAAACTTCGAGGAACAACTTTTATGCATGAGTATATATAATGTCTCTAGGGGCATAAAAATGTTTAAACACATTATGTATTTAGTGTACCAATGACACTTTCAATTCAAATCACCACCATTAATGTCAAAGATTGAACAATAGAAATATTTAAGTATTTTTATATGCTTAAAGACATTATGCATTTAGAATTACTTATCTCTCTACTCAAAGAGAGAGGATAGTGATAAATACTCAAACCTCATTAATGCTTAAATCTACTTAAATATCCTAACCATTTGATTGATATGATTAACCGTGGAGATTTGAATTAAAAGTTTCATTGTATTTTATATTTAATATATCATCTCTATTAAATGATTTTCATTTTCACCTCAATCATTGTTGAGATGCTAAAGTAGATTTGAGCACAAATGAAATTTGAGTATTTACTCTCTCTATATAATAGAGAGAGAAGAGCAGACACAAAGCTTTGTTTTGCTTCTTCATGTGGCTATTTATCAATTAAGTTTTCTACTTGACAATATATTCAATAACAAAGAATCCATCTAATAGACCCATCTAGTATAGGAAAAGGCTTAGTTAATATTGTCGTATTCTATGGTCATGTTGCCTTTTCTCTTGTAATTCTGCAACCAAGACACTCTAAGCACAAACTTGTTGATGGGAGAACTTAGGTCAAACTCTTCTTGGTGCAGTAATTGATAATAGTTTTCCTTAATTTTCAATTGAAAGTGGTCTATGTAGATAAAGAGGGTGAAATTAGAAATATAGTGACGTGAAATCCTATGATGTTTCTGAACTTAATTAAAGACTCCGATATTCACAAACACAGCCACCGTTAATAGAGTCAGCGTCTCTCTCTGGTAAGCTGAATCCTAACATAGGCCTTGGAGATATGGGTCTTAGTCGCAGAGTTTTTATTACGTAGTTCTTCTAATCATAGGTAATCAAGAGGTTTTATTTTCAGTGTAAATATTGAAGACAAAATTTGAACTAAATACTCTGAAGGTGAAGAGTTTCATGATCTCAATGCAAAATGAAAAAGTGGACCGGAAAGACAGTTTGATATGCTTGTTTGTGACACGAAATAGTTCTTGGATTCGAAACAAAATGTACTTTTTACGCTTCCAATCATAACACTAATAGGAGAAAGCAACCGCAAATTTTTGGTGAATCCTTAGTCTCTCTCTCTCTCTCTCTCTTATATATATATATATATATATATATATATATATATATATATATATATATATATATATATATATATATATATATATATATATAGAGAGAGAGAGAGAGAGGAACTGGGATATGCATACTGCATCTGTGGCGAACTCCATGTGCACCACCACTTTTGCCGCCTTCTACCACTCGAATAACCACCTCCCTCAACTTCGCCCGCGCTGTGTTTATGCGTGCGTGTTTGAGCAGATGAGTTAGTGGATTTAAGGGGTTTGATCCGCATTCATCTCTCATTCGCATGGTGATAATCGATCTGTTGATAGCTCATCATGGCACCGAGCAGATCGTGGCACTCGACTTATTGATCATAAGGAGGAATCTTATGTTAGACAGAGTCGAACAACCATTGGGCTCGATCGAAAACTTTTTGCTCCGTGGACGCACAGGCCATTTGGTCCTTCCTTTCCCAAGCCACCAAGGAAGGGATACAACTACTTAGAAACATGCAAATATTAGAACTTTGTTAAGCATCCAATAATAAGGATATCTGGTTCAGCTTTAGAGACTTCAGTTTATCAATCTGCTTTTCACGCTTCAGTACTTTCCTTAAATCCCCAGAGGTAAACTCTGCTTATGGTTTATGTCAAAAGACTTGTTATTACTCTAGAGACAAGGGGTCCTCATCACTGAAAGGCTGTGAGTCATCACTAAACGAATGATATCTTAGTGCTTGTTGATTAATCTAAGTTATGACCCATTGACCTATTTTGATGTGAAGATTTTGATGAATTAATCCGTTTCATTATGTTTCTGGTGATGCACGAGGAAAAAGTTAACTGAACTTTAGGCATTTAAAATTGATCATTGCTGCTGCAGAAGAGATCTAACTGTTGTGGTATATAGATACGCAGGTGGGTTCATGTTTTAGTTAAGATTCTATCTTGATTATTGTCTTCGGACTCTCTAAAAATCACTTACCACTCATAATCTGTAGGAGTTTTGCATGCTGCAGAAGCAGTGAGTTGGGGGCACGGAGAGAGTGGCGTAGTTGGACTTCGATCGCCTAGACTGACCTATTCAGGGAGGTTATGACAGAATGATGTTCATCATATCAACATATCAGTCAAGGTGTTTCTCTAAGATGATTCCTTCCTTTATTTCCTTCACAAAAGAATTTCAGAGAGAGTAACAGATTCTTCTGACATTTCTTCTCGTTTTACTTCATAATCAAGCTTCATTCCACACTAAATGAGTCCAACATATATTCGGGAATCATATTAATAGACGATTTAATTTCAGTAGAAGTATGACCAAATCTAATCTAACCTAATGTAGCAGAAACAGTTTTAGCACTCGGCTAAGATTGCCCCTGACTTGTGAAATCACATGGCCTTCAAATTTTCATCTATACAGAAACTCTTCTTTTTTCAATATCAACTTCTCAGAATTAAATGAGAGTGGCATAAAAACCCGCTACCAGCCAGAATCATCTGCTTCGAATCCACCTCAACCCTGCTGTAATATCATCAGATTTCTGATTCTATTGGAATGTCAAAGGTTTCTGATTCTATTGGATCAAAGATGCACTAAACAGAGGGGATCCTGGCCTCAGGAGTTTTAGTTGGGCGAATCCATCTCCCTCGATGCGCTGCTCCTGTCACTCGCAAATACATTGAGAAAAAACCCATAAACTTTTCCATCCCCGGACTGCCTTTGTAATGTTAGGAATGAAGAGATCTTTTCTAATAAGCAAGTGCAGATGAGAACACTCTTAGCTCTGCAGTTTTATCAGTCTTTATCACCATGTTAAACGCAAACTTACTTCTACTGAAAGTCTGTGGTTTCAATTCAATAACTAAGGTGCTCATCCGCCGTTTGATGGGAAACGAAGAACGAAACAGAAAGATCAGTACAGTCACACAAATCACAAAAGACTCTCCTCCACGACCATCACAGAGGAAAAGTTCCACCATTGTTAATCACTAATTACAGGATGGAAACTGCTTTATATATCTAGTCCAAGATTGAGAAAACCTCTCTTGTAGTAACTATTAGAATAACAAAACAAATAATCAACCAATTAGACATTTCATGTTCAAACCTATTGCAGGTACTTTTTAGTTGCCCATCTCACATGTATATTTTCACGTTTGCACATACACACACATGCAGAAATAATAAAAAAAATATCACCAATAAGCTAAAACAAAAGAAATGCATTATTTCTAAACAGTACCTAGTTTAAATCCATTGCATTATTTCAAGCAGTTGCCACTTTCAAATATGTACATCTTCAGCGCTATTAATGGATGTGTATTGTATCGTGGGCCATTCATATGAATATGAACAGGAAATCAGTTTATAATATACTTTTTCAGATGGCATGGCTTCTTGTTGTCCCATCAAGGTGCCTGCTGGCGTGCCTCCACAAAGTACGTTAAAAACAAATGGTGGGGTGCTGTTGAGCACCGCAAAGCATGATAAATAATAGCTGTGCAGCTACTTGATTAGCGATATCAATGGGTTGGATTCAAACCCGAATCTGAATTCAGTTGGCTTTGCGAGCGTTTTGAAGGCTGAGGCCTACCAGTGATTTGATTGCTGCCCTGTGAGCTAGTGGCGGAGAACTACTGTGCAATTCATCTCTAACCTTTTGCTGAAGGACAACCCATGATTTTCCGCCATTTCTGTACCTTGCTCTTGACCTCGGGTAGCCAAAATAGGTTAACCGCAGCTGGGTTCGGCTTTCCATTTTTGCATCAGTACCCAAATAGGAACCCGTAGGACCGCTAATCTCAATTATGTTATTTGTGTATGATTTGGAACCCAATGAGTAAACTGCTTCGATTGATCCTTCTTAGGATCTTCCATCTTAACCTAAAGCCACAATTGGATTTTGATTAACATCTAAGTATCCGATCAGTGAGGCGCTGACCCCATTCTAACCTGTTCCCCATACGTACAGCTACTCGTAATTCTGCTCCCTACTCTCTATAGGTAGTGACAAATGCCCAAAACTCACCCGTGAATCGACTCTATTATCTCAAATGTTCGATGTACAAAAGTACAACACTTTTAATTAAAATCTTGGCAGTTGATCATGCTAATCTAACTATATTTGAGTAGATTTGAGCATAAATAAGGTTTGAGCATTTATCACTATCTCCTCTCTATATAAAATTAAATAATTAATTATAAAATTATGAAATATTTAAATTGTTATCTGAAGTCATCATTCTTGTACACACACCCATATATGTGTGTGTGCCCGCTCATGTGTGTGCGGATTTGTTTACTAACTTATACAGAAATGGATTCCTAAGGTTTGCGAAATCAAGCATCACTTTTCCTTTTCCATGAGCAAGATATCAGAAAATTAATGAATCCATTTAACAACGTCAGGGCATCAGCAAATTGATATTGCTTAACATGGTATTTTTGATGCATTAAAAGTTTGCGGTGAAATTGCAATGAAATTGAGTTGTAACAGTAAAATGATGGAATTACTACAGTTCTCATAGTTGATATCCCATCACTACTATAAAAACTTTTTATTTTTCAGAAAGTATTTCCAATTCCGAGGAATCTCAGTTCGACCAAATCCAAACACAGCTTTATATAGGATTCTACTTGATCTTTACCTTCTCTCGTCCCCCTTTTTTGAGTAAAAAGGAAAAGGATAAGTACCACAGAAGCCATTCAAATTGCTAATATACGGAAATTAACTGCATCGATTAGCAGACTTCACCTCTAATCATGCTTGAGCCTGAAAACCGCAGTCTTCAAATGTCTTCATCATCAGACAAAGAATGAAAAGTTTGTACAGTAGCTAAGCCAAGCCGATCAAGCCGAGTAAAGCGAAACCATATTACCAAGAGAATTTTGGAATAATGTTTCATGGTGCAGATGGTCTAAGGCTTAAGTGCAGATCTAAGCCAACTTCCTGGTTCACGTACGTAGCAGGACGGACGGCATCACGCTCACCGGAAAATTTTGCAGATGTAGAAGATGACATGAAAAACTGTAAAGGTGAATAAGTCATCGATTGGTGACTGCTGCCACTGCGACTGACCGGAAACATGGGCACCGGGTGATTATATGTGGGAACTTCTGATTGTGTCCCGGAGCCATGAAATGTCATAAATGGTGTGCCACCAAATTCCGGCTGCTGGGTGGGATAGATCCATGTAGCCGATCTCGGTGCCGTCGCCGTGACAGGGGGGTGGAGGTTCTTACCTTCACTAGAATAATTAGAAGCATGGTGCGAGAAAATAATGGACCCGGGCACCGGCTGGAACCCGTAAGACATCACGGCTGCCGGGTTCCGGCCGACATGCATCTGTGCACGCTTCAGATGCTGCCTCTCTTTCTTGTGAGCATTCTGGTGGCCACCCAGTGCCTGGGAATTGGCGAATTCCCGGAAACAGTACTGGCACTCGTACTTGCGACCATCTCCGGCTGGACTCGTTCCGAGGTCAGATAATCCTGCACTACCATGCCTGGGATTCGGATCTATGTCTTCATCTTCATGGACTTGAAAGCCAAACAGCTTTAATGGCTTCTTCTGGTCAAGGGGATGGCATTGAATCACTGAAGTTTCTGCCATTTTTATTCCAGATTTGATGCAGTCATAAAATGGTTCAGAGAGAGAGACGAATAAAGACTGGAAGGAAGCTCTCTGGCTATTGGCTTAGAATGATGAGCGAGTATGTCATGCTGCTATAAAATGGTTTCAGAGAGAGAGATTGGCTCAGGATGATGAGGATGTGTGTGTAGACATGTATTAATATATGTGTATATTTATATAAAAGAGCTGCAGCAGTGAGAATAACTTGTTAATGGCAGCAGCATGCATCCCAATAACAGGTAAAGTAGTGTTGGGAACACAACCCACCAGTGGAAACACAAATCCACAGAAAGCTAGATTGTGTTTGTCCCCATTTATGTTGCCTCTAGTCAATGGAAATAATTTTAATATTATTCTAAATTAAATAAATTTAAGTTATTGTTTTAAGGAAAGCGCTAGGTCTTTTAGGACATAAACGGGAGAAAATTAACTGGTAGCAATGTTGTAAATATCATAATGTTCTCTGGGCAATGATGTAAATGACCTCAGTTTGAATTGGATACCCAATTGATGGAACCAACCCAGTTTGTCCACTTCACCGAGAAACCCCAAAACTGTCCAACTATTATCTATTAGGGGAGTTCAAGGAACCGCCAGAACGGAACCAAACTGGTGGTTTGGTTTGGTTTTAGATGTCGAGTTTTTTTGTTTCAGTTCAGTTCTAACAAGAAAAAGGATTGACAGTTCAGTTCATAGTCCAATGTTGGAACCAAATCATCAGAACCAATCCGAACCATTATATTTGTATGTGTGTGTAAAGTTTATATACTCATAGATATAAATCCTGATAATTTTATATATATGAGCTTTTATAACCTCATATGGATAATAGATCCAAATAATCTGATGGCATAATACTTTACATTTAACCCAACTCTAAAATAAGTAAAACCATAGTTTGGAACCCAACCAAATTGAAACCACAGTTCGGTTTGGCTCAGTTATGGTCATAACACAGTTTGGTTCGGTTCTCTAGAAACTAAGAACCGAAAATAGCGGTTTGATCCAAAGTTGAGGCTAGAATCGAGCCAAGCCAAACCATGAACACCTGTATTAACTATATCCAGTTTCGGATTCGAGCTCCTCCCGACTGAGAAAAATATCTACATCTGATATTTTGAACGGAAATGTCTTGGAGATGGTCATGGGAAAAGAATTCCAAACTCAAGTTCTGAGAGTCAGCGCAAAACAATATAGTAATTTCCACTGAGAATATTAATCAATATATTACTTCCTACCAAAAATGTTAACTTGATAATGGTACCTGGACAATATTAAGTCCAAATCCATCCAGATGAGATCAAAACTTATATATGTACATCCATGGTTGACTTATGATCTGGATCAATCCGGATTTAGCCTGTGTCCAACCCGCAATGCACGTAGAGAAACGCTGAATGTCAACTGAAACCAAGTATTTAGACCGAAACCAAGTATGTAGACCATATCCAGTCTAGATCCATTTTACTTGAGACAGAAAAACTTGATATATAGCTAGAACTATGACCAAAACTGACCAATATCTATATGGATGCCAACTTATTGGTCTTGAAGGGACATTACAAAGCCAATTGTTTGGGTTTATCAAGAAATTCTCATATGTAGTCTGCCTCTGTCCAAATCCAAACCTCAGGATAATCCAACCTAATAGTTATTATGAAGTTGTCAATCAACTTGTCAAATCCACGCGAGAGTCCAAAAATGAAGCACCTATCAATAACCTGATCGAAGATCCAACTTAAACATGTAAGCATGTCCTAATTAATCTAATAAGTCCACGATCAGAGGCAGCTTAAGCAAAATCTATTGGAGGTTGGATTCAGAAAATCAAAGTCCAGGCACCATTGATTTGTCTACAAGCCTTACTGTAAGAGCTAATTACCATTAATCAGCTCAGTTATTTTGATGGTAGTAGCATTCACCAAAGTAAATCGACTGTTAGTCATCATTTTGCTCCATCCTGCGTCATATATTATTCTTTTGGTAAAATGGGAGGCCCAAGACAGAATGCATGCCCCGGGTGTCAAACCATGACCTTCAACTTCTGAGTTGACCCCCTAATCCCCTAACCAGATGAGCTAACAATAGTTGTGCACCAGATCAGCCAATTTGATCAAATAAAATGTGAGCGAGGCGGAAAATTTTCTCAATAGAGCATTACAATTATTGAAATAAATTTTAATAAAGCAATAGCAATATTTAAAAGGACCTAAAAGATGATAAAGAGAGGACAACACTATTGATACGTGCACACACCACCTTTTGCTGTTTTTTCCAAAATACCCTAGTGATTTTCAAAAATTACTAAAATATCATTCTCGTTGAAAACTGAACCTTCTCTCCTCTTGCGTGAACCGACTTCGAACTCCCATTTTTTTCATTTTTCCAACCATTCTTTGTTTCCCATTTCATTTATGTATTAGGAGATGTATAAGTATTTCTATAAAAAAAAGATTGAAATCCATCGAAACGTAGATTTGGAAAGATACAATAAGAGAAAGAAGAGGAAGAAGGAATTTTCGATTTTTTCAGCCGAGTCGGAGTTAGATTCTTCAATTTTTTGAGGTATGTTCTTGATTTTATGTTATTTTATCAATTTCCATTCGTTTTCAGCTTGTGACATTATTGAGCATCGAAAAAACCTCGGGCGCGTCTAACACTTTGATCGAGACATTAACCTAATAAATAAATATTTTTCTATGTAGGTATAGCTGATAGCATATAAGTACAAGACCGTAACATCACCACTTCATCTAGGAGATGCAACATAGTGTTATATGGAGCACATACTTTTTTGCTTTAGGTAATAATGTTTATTATTATTACCTGCATTTTGTTTAATTCAAATTTTTTATTCAAAAATTAACAAGCTATATGTTTTAATTATAGACATGAATTTATAATTACTTTTTAACTTGTAGAGCTGCTATGTGAATAGAATGATAGGATAGAGAACCAAGAGTAGGCCAATAGATGGGTAATATATGTTAGGCAATCTCCTTTTGATTGACTAACTCAATATCGTAAGCAATTAGATTTGATGACAGTAGATCAAGTATTTTGAATATTATATATTTGTATGTTATATATTCTTACGTGCTATTTTATATAATTCAAATTGACTTACAACTATATAGTACTATAAAATATATAGATTGCAATGCATATAAGTTATTGCGATATCATGAATGGATTCGATGCATAAATGTTGTAGAGTTTTATATGTCAGATCCTACAGTTTGTCAGTTTAGTTAGCGTTAAGGCATCCCAATAGCAACGATAAGACCCTCCATTGCAAAGACACCTACGAAGCCACACGCATATAATGTAAAATATGAGCTATGTGATGCAATCTGTAAAGCTCAACACTTACATTATTTTGAGCTTGAGCATTTTGGAGATCCAATATTATACCCATATGAGTATGGTGAGGTATACATGGACTGATACATTCAAAGGACATATCAATTTATTTTATGAGATTCTAACAGTCAGTTATGTCATGCTCGAATTAATCTAGCTAGTCAACGTAATATATCATTCTATATAAAGGTAAACAAATCATTGTATTTACATTAGAGGTTTTCTATTTTTGTTTTGTCATATTAACTTCCTCACATAATTTCTTATATCAGCGTTTGAGTATGATATATGCGACACTTGCAACAACTTTAATATGTTCAATCGCTGGCGGATGATCATATATTGTCGAGCCTAATAGACACATATGAGCAATGTCATAAAAAATTCATCAATTGACACTTGATGATGATGATGGTGATGATCAATGACATATTTTATTTGAGTTGTATTTGGACCTTATTTTGTAAATTTGAAACATTGTATATGTAAATGACAAATATAATGAAAGACATTTTGTTTTTGTGCTACATACATCATTGCAATGAAATGTTGTGCTCTATTAATCAACATAATACATGATATCCATTCAAATCCTGAAATAATGTAATGACATATACAAATGAACAATAGTTGACACTTAGTCATCGTCCTCAATATTGCGTATAACATAGTCTCTTGATTCTTTTAATTATTCATACAAGATGATATATTCTTAAAACTCCCACTACTTTTATCTCGTTAACGCTACTATGATAGAAAGATAAGAGGCATTGAAAAGCCATTAGCTGTGTATTTGTGAAAACAAACAAACGAAATAGATTATTAATATCTACTTCAATCTATGAATTATTACCATAATATAATGAAATATGTAGATATTATGCTTACCGTTAGAAAATACCATACAATATATTGATAGCATATGTACTACAAATCCCTCGTACCAGAGTCTTGAGTTTCTAACACTAATGACAAAAATCTAGTGGATCTTATTGTAGAGAGAAATATCAATGCTATGTTAACTGAACCTATATCTAGTATTGCCATACAATACTGATGTATGACATGACCCATTTCTCATGTATACAACACATCGAATAACAACATCAACACCATCATTCTTTATGAAAATCTATGCATATATATGATGCCAATATGTCACTTTCTTGAAGCACACTCTACGAGCTTCACGTCACCACTCCTGTCCTTGTCTTATAAGTACACTAATAGCTCTATATCCACAATTTTTATCTCCAACAATATTTATCCAAGCATTTACAAAGATGTCTATAAATCATGGTATTGTCATCTTATAAGTCAGTTTGAAGTCAAGTTGCTTAAATATTTTTTTCAATGATATAGACAGGATCATAGCTCCCTGAAGAAGATTGTCCCATCCCAGGAGAGGGATCACATCCTTGACTACGTATACGCCTATGCCTTTCTCTTGGCGAGGTAGCCATGCTTGTATTTTCTCAAGCCAACAAGTCCCACCTAGTAGATTGGTTAAGTGGTCTATTTTTAGGATAACTAATTGGTGGTTCCTATATTTTAGTGTACTCATAACTCAATTGTTCATCCAATATCTTAACAAAATTCTCATGTTTTTTATGCTATGCTTGCATCCTCTCCAACCGATAAGTCCTGCCTGATAGATTGGTTAAGTTGTCTCTTTTTAGGATAACTAATTAGTGGTTCCTATATGACAGTATACTCATGACTCAATTGCTCATCCAATATCTGAACAAATTTCTTGTGTTGTCGATCATTTCATAACTTTCTCCAAATGGTCTCTATAGATTCCCTACATTCTCTTTCACTTATCAATAGTAAATGTGATATCTTCATTTATGTCCAGCTTCTTCCAAAATTAATCAAATAGTTGACAATTAAATCGAAGAACCACATTTAAGCAAAAGGTTGAGCTTGTGAGTACAAGATGTATCATGTGAATGTCACAAGTTATAACAACATATTTGTATATCTGACTCTTATCTGACCCTACCATCTTTCATACAATTGTTTCATAATAAGATCAAGGGCATGTCGTGATACTATTTTTTGAAGGCTCCCAAAAGCTCTTCTTTCATGTCAACATAATGTATGGTTAGAGTTTTTAATTCCTCAAATGACTTCTTTAATTCTATAGTCTGTAATTCTATCAAGAAATGTAACTATTTATAAATTGTGTCAAACCTAACAATTGAGGTACTAATAAACTCTTTCAACATTGCATAATCACTTTCTACCCCGAAAAATATGAACACACAATCACTATACATTTGAAGAATAATAAGTGATATAATAAATGTATTGAAAACCAAATTCAAATACTTATAAGTCATATGAGTACCATAATGAATGACCCTATTTGCCTATGCTGAGACAATTATCTCCTTGTATAGGTCCAACTACTATTCTTTAATGTATGAGAGTAAATCATAAAATTTTCTCTACTTTAATTTCATTACCTCTACTATATCTTGGTAAATGCTCTCATCTAATGAGTAAACGACCTTTCTATAACTTATAACAAACACACTCTCCATCTCTTTATTCCTTATCAACTTTATAATAAAATCTTTGATATTTTTGGCTATATGTCGTTTACACAAAAGTATTTTGCATCTGTAAGAATTATTTAAATGATATTCACCCTATAGATAACACACGGAATCTTAGAGGTTGATGTGAATCAAACAACCTCAAGAAAATACATCTTATACCTATAAAAATATTAAAATATATAATCGTTAATGATAATAATATAAAGTAGATATTACTATACAATATTAAGACACTTACATATTTGTCTTGATGTGTTGTCAAATTTCAATACCTATGGAAATGCATGAATTAGGTGCACAGAATGAGAATACACAAATACAATGTCATTGACAGTATACGTATTAGAGACTTTATGATAATAATTAAAATCTAGATTGTGTAGTAGTTGTGGTAAAATACTTCAAGAATCATGATCTTCTTTCCTGATTTTTATCCTTGCATTATAAATATGCCTTGTTATACTCTTATTTTATACATTCACCCGCTTGAAATGCGTAAGAATATGCTTTGGTTTGCAATAACTTTATGAGGTCTTTTGTTATACTATACTCATAGCTACTCAGTTTTCTTGCAAAAGCTTGTCATTTAAGATACAATCCTAAAAAATAGTTATGTCTCATTCACTACCTACAATTTCTAATATCTATCCAATCCATACTCTCCTTTTAATTAGAAGGGGCAACCAACCTTCTTAGTATACGTCCACATTTTACTTTCAACATTAATACCATGATTTTGCCTATATTTGTCACTCCTTTCACATGCAAGCTATACCTTGCTTATTACGTCTTTACTCTTCGAACAACTAATAACTATAACAATGTCATGCTTCTTCCCAACTAGTCTTACATAGTCAATAAGTATAGTATGACTCCTAAACATATCATCAAGTTACAAGAACAAGGAAATAGTCTAGCCCATCACTCTCACAATCAACAAAATCATACTCTTCATCTTCTATCAACCAGTTAACAAATACATAGTCCCGTGTACTGAAGCCGCTATTACAATCCTTACTTAGTGTATGGTAAGTACGTTGATCTATCAATGTTTTTTCTGAATCGCTTCCATCATAAGTGCTTTTGTTGAGTTGTTTGTTATTTTATAATAAAAACATAGATATCAAATACCATGACAATCTCCATTTTGAAGGGAAACACAGTTTTTGCCTCATCTCCTTCCTTAAAGAAGGGGATGCGGCCCAATCGCATCTTCCTTAAGGAAGGGGGATGCGACCCAACCATGTCTCCCTTAAAGAAAGGGATGCGGTAGAATCACATCTCTCTCGTATGGGCAGGCACGGTGCAAGCACATCTTTCCATAAAGAGGGATGCGCCTATAGTGTGTTTTCCTCTATGGTTTTAGCTACCTCTTCAATTTCGCTCAAAATCAGAAATCATATATAAATGTTTGAAAAATTGAAAGATTTCAAGCAAAACAACAAAAATATAATGATCTAAGCATGTAAAATATATCAATGAATGAAAATTGGACAAAAAAGTCACCGAACGAAGAGGAAATTTTTTTTCATAGTTCACCGTAGAGGGGAGACAGGAAATACTATAAGGGTATTTTAGGTATTTACAAAAATTGTGATGTGTGTAGTAGAAGGGATGTGCATATAATAATGCCCGAGAACAAACGGCTGACAAACTCAACCCTACTCTGACAAGACTCCATAAAAATTTCACGAGAAATCAAACCGGGTGACTTGTATGCACATTAGTTCTGCTCCATTTATAGATTTTGGATCCACGCATTGAATTGATGTCCATAAGACGATGGAGTAGGCCTGTATCATCTAATGATGGAATCTATGCATATACATCCTGAACTCACATAATGATGTCATGAGAGGTCGGTTTATTACTTTGTCCAATTTCTTTTTTTTTCTTAATTTTATTAGAATTCTGGTTGAAAACAGTTGTGCGGCCTACTTGAATCATACAACTGCCTTATATATATTTATCTCTCTCTCTCTATATATATATAGAGAGAGAGAGTGATTGGATCCTGCCTATTTCTAATACTATCCACACATTTTTTTCAAAATATCTTAAAATTTTTTAAATTACACTCACACCACCTAATGGCAGTGGGTGAACATATCAAAGGTGGATAGGATCCAGTTTATATATACTGGATAATACAAATCACTCATATAAAAACTCTATCCAAACTAATCTCAGTCATTCATTCAAGGACCATGAGTGGTTGAGATTGATCTAATGATTAGGATAAGTTTGAATATATACATTTATATATGTATATATATATATATATATATATATATATATATATATAGAGAGAGAGAGAGAGAGAGAGAGAGAGAGAGACATGACCCATTCCTAACTGGTTTGACGGTTTGAACTGAAACCAAAATTGATGACCACTCTGTTCGATTCTGATTTCATTTTTTTTATAAAACCAGAACCGACGGTTTAGTGTATATATATAAAACTAATTCATCACGCCTTCTTGCTACTTACTAGCATTTACTTGACTACCTCACCAAGTTCTCAAACCACCTTAGGTGCGTCGGCAGAAGCCTCATTTATCTCTATGTGACATGCACTGTGTTTCTTACAGTCACACACCGCAACATCCTCATGTCTACTGCTAGAGTATACATTTCAATGGCTGGCCGCCTAAGAGGCGACTTTTTTTATTTGCTCATGCTTGATAATATCTCCCTTTTATTTAGATAAGGAAAATTATGTGCTACAAAAGGATCCAAATGGCTTGACTAAACCAAATATAAATATATGTTTAGCTAGACATTAATTAAAGAATAATAGAGTTCATTGGTGTCTTTCACAGCATCTAGGTATAGCTTACAGTATTACTGACTAACAGCAAATTGATTGGGAATTCTTTTAACCGCTTGAAGCATGATTTATGGAACTCAATCCAGATTATTTTACTTAATCTAATATGGTGATCTCAGTTAGACTGTAAGTCTACAGAGCTACTTGAAATTCTAGCTTCATATAGGGCTGGTAAATGAACCAAGCCCCTAATGGTTCGGCTTGGTTCAATTTGAAATGGGCTCGTTTTTGCTCGGTTTATGAAATATGAGCGGGGTTGCAAAGCTATATGAGCAACATGAACATTTTATGCTTGCTGTTTGGTTTGGGTTTGAGTTATATTAGCTTGCCTAGTTAAGTTGTATACAACTTCTTATATGCATACATGCTAGAAAACTATATCAAACCCAATAAATTTGGTGGCTAGGACCGTAAATGTGATGAGGTTATCAAAAACAAATTGAGAATGATACCAACAATTGATAAAATGGAAGAAAATAGTTTAAGATGGGAAGACATATGGAAAAGTGACTAAAAGAAGCTCCGATAAAAATGTATGATAAACTATAGGGTAGAAGCGCTAAAAGAGGAAGAAGAAGGCTACAAAAGCAAAAGTATTAGAAGGAAACAGTAAAGAATGATATAGCTTATGTTGAGTTAATAATTAACATGATATAGAATTGAGCTTTATAGAAACAATGAATAGCCGACCACATCTCGTATTAGAAAAGCCTTTTAACTCAACAACTATCTCGTATTCAACACATATCTAACTAAGCTGGTGTGTTGAGCTGAAGAACAAGCCATGAAAAGCTTCTACCCATGCAAAGGTGTTTCTAGTACGGTTATCAAACAAATACCTAATTATATGCAACAAAAATAAAGAGCTTCCTACAAAACAAAACTTTTCTAGTTGAACCATTAACTATGAAATCGCTGTGAACTTCAACATTTTCTTTTAATTTGTTTGATTTGCTAATGTACAAACATTTTTTAATGGTGAATGCATAGTGAAATGAAATCTAAGCAATCCAATATAGTGACTCTATTCAAGTAGCAACAAAACTAGCATTAAAGCCCCCACCAACCAAAGGCAAGTTGTGGAAAAAGAGTTCAAATTAAAAGTGAAATCTACAGAACCTGACTTCACTAAAATTGCGGATTACTGCCTCCAAAAGCTTTTCTTTTAGCTTCCTATGTTCCCAAAATATGTTAAAAATAGCTGCCTAGTGGCGGATCTACATTGAGCCAAGGTGGGACGATCACCCCACCCGAAATTTTGAGAATCAACTTAAATTGTATCCCACGGTGGCATCCATGGACTATAATACACAGTTCGTCCCACCCCTGAAGAGTTTATAGATCCGTCACGTGCACTTGACCTTTGCCGGTTTCCACCTTTTGCTGATATGATAATGGAGAACTTATGATTTTTGGAGATCAAAAGCATGTCAAAATGGGGATTTGTTCAATAGCTTAAGATTAAACCAAGGTAGTTTTACAATAATATTTGAACATCTGTATCGGTGATATGTAAATTTGGTACAAATTAGGCAGTTAAACATACACTTATGAGAAAATCAACCAACCTTTTACCAACTTGGCCCCATGAAATGATGTATGATGTCTCGCCATGCTGCTTGCGTGATTGGCGCTGCTCTTTTCCACAGACATCTCTATCTACCAAGATATGTTTAAGAAGAAAAGGAACCCCTTAAAAGAATAATCCATCATGAGCCCACATCAAACATAAGATCACGAGCCTAACTCACCCTTACTTCAAAGTCCACTCCACAGGGTCCATCATGTTTTACTTCTTCTTTTTGTTACAATGGGAGGTTGAAGACTAACACACACATGAACCCCCACAAGAATTGAACTCACTACCTGCGAACTAACGCTCTGGATGGTCATGTTTTAAAGTGGAATAAATGGTAAAATATGGTTTAGATGGTGAAGTAATTAAAATAAACCATGTTTTACCCTTTATTTCAACCTTTTTAATACTTAAAAACTCATGTTTTAGCCTCTAATTAGGAGAGTTGATGGGTTGGGTTGGCCCGGATTTGGGTCCACTAAGCCTAGGTCTACATTCAATTTTGGGATGCTAGCTAGTAGCAGACCCTGGCCCTTAGGACTAACAACCACAACCATGAGAAAGCTTTTTGCGACATTAGGTGGCGATGCTGCATACTTAGGTCGTGCCTTAGAGATCGATCTTGTACCATATTAGCATTTTAACTCCAGGAAAGCCTGATCATATTTTATTATTTCTTTCCAACAATTTTACAGTATTCTATTCTCTCTCTCTCTCTCTAGGTATTCAACCTCAAGTTTCCTCACCTTCTAGCTTCCTTTGGTTGTCTCTCTATATGTCTAAATTGTCTTGAAACCCTATTATAACTACCATAAAACCATTTTAAGATCTTATAAGAGAAATGCAAATGTAATCCTCGTGAAATCTTATTTGAATGCTTAAAAGCTTGAATCTTGTAGATCTTAATTGGAGTTTGGTTTGGACCTAGGTTTGGTATAGATTTTGAAATCACCATGCACACCCCCATAAGTTGGACATCATGCTCCAATCCAAATAATCAATGGATCTATTAGTTAACAAACCTTGATCCGATAGGCTTGTTACATGCAATAATCATGTCGGACCCAAGCCGTGTCACAAACTAACCCCACCATTACTTCAAAATCCTTTTCTACAATCTCAAAATTTGCTCCCACTGTGTTCACTTTTCACTCTTCACATGCTTCTGCTTGCAACTTCTGGGATCTTTTGACGTAATATGATTTAACTTTACTCTTGCCCCATATGGCAGTTTTTCGAAATTGTATCAAGCTTATCGCTTTCAGGTTCGGGTCAGCCGGCCAATCTTAAAACTGGGCTCGACTAGGAATCCCATATCTGCTGTATTTTATATGTAAATAACACATGATATTCTGATTTAGATGATGAATTTGAATATGATTTTTAATTAGGTATTGTGGTCCGTATTGAATATGATTAAATGGCTTTTCATGGGTTATCACAGCTGAGCCAGAAGCAACACTATTGACATCCCTGGCATAACTTGGCTTGTGATACTTGCACTTAGTTCATCCATCAGTGGATGTACTGTGATTTCACAAAGTACATATATTGGTGGACCCTTGATCAACTTGTGCATGACATTGCAAATTATTGTAATTTCTTTCTCAATCTTGTGAGATGTAACTAGCCATCCAATGTTTGATTTATATTATTCTCAAGTAGATCTCAAATTTAAATTTGACTTTGTCATGGTGCACGGAGATTAACCGACTTAAATTATAAGTTGTAGTGATAAGTTTGCCCTTCTTTTTTTAAATGTAAAGCATAAATGCTTATTTCTAATATGATAACATCATCTCCCCCACAAAGTATGCTTTCATAGTGGTCACTATGTGTATCTTTCTGTTAAAATCAATGCATGAGATTAAACTGAAGGACCCCTGTGACATAGCCGAACTCAGCTTGATTAGGTTGGCAAAGCATTATTCTTTTAAAAGGTTAACATGACAAATGCCTGAACCAAGCCTGTTCTTGCAGTAGCTAGCATCTTACTCAACAATTCTAACTCGTCTTGTACCAAATCTACGTTTCCATCGAAAAAAGGCGAGATTGTTTTTTATGTTTTTCTTTTAGGACTGATGTGGCCTCACATTCTTCTCAATGCTATAGTTGTAAAGCAAACTTATAGATTTGGTAGTGATTGACTGATTAATGATCTGTCTTGGCACTGTTTTATAATATTTGCTTTCAAAAATACAAGCAGTGCAGAGCACTGAGCTCAATCCTAGTTGCTCATGTGGTGGTTGAGTTGAACATTGCCCCTATTTACTATAACCCTTATGTCCAAAACTATCAATAAGATATTATATGTTCATGTGAAAAATGAGACATAGTCTATACAAAATATAAATTATTAGCGTAGGTCCTTTTTCTTCACCGGAATCCCATAGCACTCAAATTGTCTCTGTCATATAATCACATTGATTAATAAAATATTAGCTGTTGATTATTGGATGGTAGAACTCCTTTAAAAGTACGGATAGATTAGGGCACTCCAGGTTGTTAGCTTCCTTGCATGGTTCTTTCCACAGCAACTATACCCTTCCAAAACAAGGTCTCCACTTTCTAAGAAGCTAGACCACGCAGTATACTTTTTCTTGGTTTCTGGTGTCTGTGTGTGCCAGTCAAGACACTCTGTGCTTGTGTCAATCTAATGGATGAGCGTGAATCAAGCTCGTTATTATTTAGAGAGAAGGGAATCAAGCTTGTTATTATTTAGAGAGAAGGGGATGGACATGTGAACAAAAGTACAGAGCCATTTTTTGTAAAGTAATCAATCTAATGGATGAGCCTGTAACTAGGTGGGATTTGATGAAGATGAAAGTGCTTATAAACACTCATGACTAAGAATCTCTTCAGTAAAGTGAGCCATTTTTTTGTTCAAAAAGACTACCACCAAAACCGAGCCGGATCTCACATTATGTAGGATCAGCTACATGAATTTTTTATCACCATTATTCTCTATTTCCTGTCGTAATAGCCGTCCTTGTGTTGTCACACATCCATCTCAACATTTTAATTTTTGACAGAAGCATTTGCTACACATATAGATGATTAACTGTTTTAAAAAACATTATCGGTCTTATAGTATTCACCTTTGAGTTTCAATGATATCTTCCAAGAACACCTAATGCACCTCATTTCTTAGTGTATATGACTGGTATCACAATCTAAATCAACAATTCTTCTTTTAGTATATTATTGTAATTTGCATATGATTTTAATTGTTTCATTTGTAAATTGCCAATTCTTCCTTCAAATTCAGTTGATTCTTAGAATCCTTTTGCAAAAGGATCTAATTAGGAAAAGTAATATACACTGAAACAACACTGAAGAACTTATGACTATTGGCAAGAAAAAATTATAGGATCCTACCCACTTTCTTGTGAGGAAATAGTGAAACAATGCTACTAATGAATTAGTAAATGAACAAAATTAAAGAAGGAGAAACACGCATGGTTTTCCTTAATATGAGGGAACACATGAAGGTTCAAGCTGAAGTCTCTCTATAAATGTTTGAACGAACTCTAACTCAGCACGGGCCTAAGTGGAGGAACAGGACGTGTTTCTTTTCGTTGTCACCTTTATTATCTTAATTAGATGGAAATTTTCAATAAAGTCCACTCAATGGGGGGAAGGACTTTGCGATAATCAAACAACATAAAAATACATTGGTGCACACATTCTCTCTCTATATATATATATATACACACACACACACACACATATATATATATATATATATATATATATATATATATATATATATATATATATATATATAAGAGAAGTAAATCGAATGAACACTAGGAATTCGGTTTCTCTAGAAAAGTTTATGCAAATGGAATCTGCAACTGTAATTTCATGGGAATCAACTATTAGGTCACTCGGATTTTCTTTCAAGAATCAAATTATTCTACATCGGTCATGTTCTCTGAATCAACTCTTGGACCATCTGCTATGTACGTTTTCGTGATTCAAGAATCGTTTCCACAAAATCATCACTACAGTACAGGATGTTTGTGATTAAAAGCCAATGTTTAATGGTGTACTTCAAAAGCCAATTCCCACTAAGGAAACCCTTTCAAGCATTAAAATGCAGTCGGTTTGACAAAGAAATCGTCACAAGAAGAACCTAATTGTACTTTTTTCTTTTATGAATGGGTTGCTTGACCATTTCAATTCTCATCCTCCCACCCACCCACCTCTCTCTCTCTAATATATATATATAAGCTGTGTGCATGTGTATGTGTGTTGCATACACACATTTCTAAATTATAAAGTGGAGATAGATGCAAGCACATGAAGCATTTTTATATGTTTACACATGCAGAAAGACATCACTCTGTGAAGTATACACTAATAATTTAAATGACATCTCATTAAAAATTCTATCAGCTGTTTGTCGTTTGCCGTTCCGCATTATTTTTATGTCTGGAATTACTCCATCTATGTGAACCTGGTCAATTAGGAGCATCAGGTCAAGGGCTTTTCTTGCTATCATGGTCTCCACTACAACCATTAAAATAATGCCCTTGGCCCCTAATTGTGATTCTTTTTGGGTTGAAAAGAAGTTGATGTTCACATTTTAGATCACCCAAATCCAAAGGATGTCCCACCAAGTTGTATTCTTGATATTTTTAAATGAATGTTGTGTTATCCGATGACCCAAAATGTATTCAAACCATCCACAAGTTTGCTTCTCTAAAGTGATGGCCATGAACCTGGTTCCTTCTGTCTCTTGTACAAGTACTCTCATTTATCACACTTAAATATCATCACCCAATCATAGTCTATATCTTAAGTTACAAATGATAGAATGCATGAGATAACTTGGACATAAAATAAGAAATATTTTCCATGTATTGCAAGTGGCATCACCTAAAACCACTAAAATATATGTAAAGAATTGGTGGGGTTGTGTGTAAGTGGTACTAATGAAATCAATAAATTTCTTTGAGGTAATAAATAAGTACATGCCTAGACTTCAACCTAGAATGTTAGATGCTATATAGTAATCCAACTTGCACCAATAATGTGGAAATAAAATATTTAAGAAGCCATCCATGAATCCAAAGTCTATTGGTTCCCACCCCTTGAATCTTATAAGTTATTTGTTTGCCCAAGATTAAAAACTTTAGGTATACATGAAGATAATCTCGCGCTAATAATGAATAGTGTCTTGAAATGAGGGCACATCATCAAATAACCATTTAATAGACTAAAGAATTTTGGTTGCTTAAAAATGAAGCTGCTGCTGCCATGCTCATTTAGTAAAATCCTGATTGGTTCAATGGATGATTCGTACACATTTCAATGGAGAATCTACAGTGATTAGGTCGACAAGATACATAAGATTTAAAAAATCAATTGTAAATCAAGTTGGTTGTCAAACGGCACTTAAACTATGCACGCATGTGCTGCTATTTTCAAACCATATGGCTTTACAAGCTACATTTAGCTTATATATATATATATATATATATATATATATATATATATATATATATATATATATATATATATATATATATATATATATATATATATAACCTGTGAAACATTCCACAAGAACAAGAATCTTGAGACATGGGAAACCATTTCGACGTCGGCTAAAAGTAAAGGAAATGATTAACTAATACTTTGGGCAGGTATATATAAAATACTGCAGTTTAATGTATTACTAACACTGTAAGTTATAATATTTTATAGTTTGGTTGTCTGAAATGGGACTGGGGTTGCCCCAATATCATCCTTAATGCATAAGCAATCTTAGTAATATCCAAGACGAAGGATGCCAAAAGGACCATGATGACAGCAATATTGTACGATCCGAGATGCATCACTACACATCTTTTTCCTAGTGACGCTACGTACATTTCTTTAGCACTGATGTTTGTTAAGGTGGTTTAACCTCTTTAATTTGAGAAGAAAGCAAAGCAAAAACCCTCCACTGGACAAGGGCATGCATATCAAGAAATGGGTTAATTACTGGATCACAAATCAGGACTCTAGCAGGTCCAAACCCAGACAGTGGATATTGTGATTAAGAGAACTCAATATCATTAAAAAAGGAATAAAGTATATTCAAGATAATTGCTTACATTTTTTCTAGATGATAGTTAATAGAAAATCAACTTTTAGGTAGTAATATGAGCTGAAGGGTTTCAAAGTAAACAGATAATATGTGGAACGCAAATTCAGTATTTGATCAGCATAGATAATACCATAGGCTAAATTGGTATATACTGCATCCCGAGAAAGATAATTTTAAATATTTGGTATCAGTATCTTGAGAAACCAGGAGAATTGGAGATGTCACTCATATAGCTCCCCCTAAAATGTGAGAGAAATTGATGGTTTAACACTTTGAGGCGTGGACAAGCTTCAAAAGTGTTAGCAAGAAAAGATTAAACATATTTCTCTTTTTGGAGCTAAATGCCAATATGAAAAGAGGATCCAGCAAGATGGTGGCTAAGAATCCAAGTAGCTCACGCCACTTACTGTGAAAGAGGCTTGGTTTCGTTGGTAGTCTCTCTCTCTCTCTCTCTCTCAAGCACATGCACATGCACACACACACATCAAGGAATATATTTGTGCTTTAATGTGCAACTTTTGAAAAGTTTGGAGTTTGTAAATTGGAGGACATTAAATGGTCTAGTACTGAATTTATGTCAGCACGTCAAAAAGCAACCAGTCGAATATGAATTTAATGTAATGGCCATAAGCATGAGCATCAAAGCACATGAAAGATTGAAGCCAACGTTTGAATATTAACTGGATTTGTGTTAAGGTGAAAAACAGCCTATCGCATAGCCCTTCCATTGTCTATGGCGCGACTCAGATCCACTTTCCTGCATGTCAATGGAAATAATAAGATATTGGTCAGATCTGCCACCCCAAGTTCAAGCATGTCATATTGTGTAGATTCGATTCATATGCACTCTTTCAAGGGAGATTTATTCGAAATCACATGGTGTCGAGCTTGTTTTCTTCAGAACTACATGTAAACATCTCTAGCAAGCACAAAACGGGCTGATAATGGAAAATCCATGCATTTAATATATAATTGTGGTTTATCCATATTATACAATTCAGTAACTTTCTTTCCTCATCTATAATTAGTATACGAGATGGTGGTTAATACGACCCGAAATAGATATTCTCCTTTCTCAATGAATCTTTTTTTGAAACAAATTGCTTTAACTTGGTAATAAGTCCAGGAAGATCAGCTTCATGGCGATGCCGTTGTTTGACTTCCACCTAAAGATGGGCTTAGAATTCCTTGACGCCTGCTCATCCTCGGACCGTTATGCGTCATGGGTTGGAAGCTTGGTTGGTTCCCATGGCGAAGAAGGATCCACTAATTTTGACTAATCACTAACCATAACAGAGTGTTTGGATGCAAGGGCGAAGGCGAGGTGGGTCTTCTTGGGGGCGTTTGCATCCCCGGACCACACAAGGATGAAGCGGCACGGTGCTACTTCGTTCGTGTTAATCATCCAGAGGGATGAAGCAGCATCGTCCTGGGAATCATGATTTTACACGTTTGCCTTCCGCGAATGCCAGGGACCCCACGCTGCTGGGTTTGTGGATGAAGCGGCCTCCTCATACAGCTTTGTTCATGAATTCAAACACACCCATACTCAGAGTGGGCCTTTCCTTTGCCTTGCAATCAAGCAAAACATGGGATTGTCACAATCCTTATTTGGTTATAAGAGAAATTACAACTAGATTATAGTTTCATAGTTCTAGGCTTCGTAATCAAAGATCTCTACATCAAGAATTCAGTTACCTACATTTAATTGATGAGCCAATACCAACAAGGCATTGGGACAGCGTGCGACCTTAACATCTGAATCCCCAGGTCCCCTGTGATAAAAATAGTGTAGACCCCAAAGATCTAGAACTCTCAGCTCCCTGAGGATAAAATCCTGGCTGCGCCGCTGCTCAGATGGGTATATTACCACCAATTGTTTCTTCACCAATCCACTAGATGGTATCACCAATAGTTCCTCACAGTGCACTAGATGAAATTTGTTGCGCAAGCTGAACGCTTTTTATGGGAACTCCAAATAGAGCTCCTAGGATTTTCATGGCTGAAATATGGATGCTTTCACACCATCAATGACATAAACAAGAGATGGTGTAAGATGCAGTACAGAGTAAAGGGTATCTTAAGTTCCAAACCATAGAATTAGATAGAATTCATAATGTCACTGCCATTCTTTTTCTTTAGCGGCAATTTGGCTTCACGCTGCACAAGTTATATCCTTTCCTTCTTACCTTATAGAATTACATGACTGGCTCCCATGAGAGAGAGAGAGAGAGTAACCAAATTGCCACACCAATAGAAACGATGAGTGCATCCTTCTCAGTCTCTCTCACACACACAGCACAAAGCACACACAACATACCCAAACATGTACACACATGCAGGCACGTGCACCATACACACAAATACCAACTTGACTGACCATACATCTTTTTCGGGTCCGCCAACAGCAGCATGTGAAACTAGAAGGGAGACTAGAACTTGGGACACGTGAAGAACGAAACTAGATCATCAAGATTCGAGTAATGACATCCGGTCAAGGAGCACGAGGAAATGTGGACCTGGGTTGTTAAAGTTCCAAAAGGTTAGGAAGGAACGTTTTGATTGTTAAACATGCTGCTCAAATGGTGAAGTGTGCAATAAAAGATGCAACGGAGTGTTCACATGGAGGTGACTAAGTAAGAAATACATGACGCATTCTACTTCGAGCCTCTAATATATTTTCACCACCCCAAATACTGGCGTTACATCGATCAATCTTTGAGGTTTTAAAAGTCACTTTCGTACAAAGTTCTTTTCAAACTAATCTATAGCATGACACGACACAAGAATACTGCACAAGTATCGCTGCAACTGAAACAGAAATTGAGATAATCTCATACAGATCCAACTCATTTTTCTATCCTTGCAGAAGGCTAGAGTTGTTTAGCCAATTATATTCACTGGTACAACTGTAGAATACATGCAAAGGAACTCTCTCTCTCTCTCTCACACACACACACACTCACACTCATACACACACAAAACATACCAGGAAGACTAGAAAACTTGATGGTCCATGAATGTGCTTTAACTTTTCCGTTCAGCAGTCCCAAACACGAAGCCAGAATATTAGCAGAGACAACCTTTTCATTTTCCATTACTTCACAGGCTGAAAACATAACATTTCATACATTAGGGAAAGATTCAGTACCATTATCTGCATATTCTACCAAAAACATTCCTCAGTATGGGAATCATCTCTTCTCATTTAGGGTGTGACTTCTAACAGGATAAACTCAGACAGTAGGCCCTTCGGATCTGGAATGGAGGTTCTTGCACGTGCCACGGTGTTGGATGTCCTCGTTCATCAAGATGTCCACAATCTCCTTATACTTTGTGATACTTGAACTTCTGACCAATATTAAATCTGTTAACGCTTTCATCAAATCCTCTCAGGATGACCGTTCTTACTGCTGCCATTCCCTGATTGATGGCTTCATCCACCTACTTGAAACAAATGAGTCCGCCAAATTTGCTTACTTTTGAATATGGACCAAAAGCAAGCTCATGAAATTAGATAAATGTTTACAGGCCGGAACACTTTGCTCTTTCTTGTATATCGAGTATTTTCAAATGACCTTCGAATATGGAATAAAAGCAAGAGATTTAGCTTGGATATGTTTCAGAGCATGGAAAAGTTTGCTCTTTCCTGTACACAAATGCTCCTCAGGGGCGTAAGCTGACAGATACTTCCGCTAACCATAAAATAGCTCCCACAACATTTTAGTCTGGTAAAGTTCCGATTAGATCTAAACCATTGCAAAGCTATCTGGTTCAGTTCCTAATTCTATTTGGATGGCACATGCAGAAGAATGATGGTGTATTCGAAATCAAAAAGTTGTTCAGAAACAGTTGACTACAGGTCACTTAATAGGCCACAAGGACATGTTATCTAGTCTTATCTACCGTCCTAATTTGAACATAATGAAGATACAATGGTAACCATGTGCAATTAGATGTATTAGTGTCTCCCTCTGTGCGCATGAGTGTGAGCGTTAGTGCATGGGAGCAACTCTTGTGTCTGTATTGTGAGCTTGAAAGAAAGTAACCGTCTATGTTCTAACCTGCTCACGCTCCTCTGGACTAAATTTCTGAAGTAGGAAAGCTTTGACGTCCATGGTCCCTGGTGGATTCCCAATGACTGTAGAAGTCACAGAGATACATTTATTCTTTTTTCAGCAAATGTCCACTCAAAAACCAACTGGAAGGAAGAATTGTAGAAACAACAATGACTGACCTATACATAACCTAGGAAATTGGTGGCAGCCATCCAAATGTTCCGAAACACTCTTCATTCTGTAATGAGGATCAAAGTGTTTACTGATGTGATTACGGGATTATAGAAGAACACCATTGGAACTCAAATATGATTAGTAGTAAGAGGATATACTACTGGATTACTTATCTACATCTTGACAAAGCCCCTACCAAATGCCAGATAATGCAGCTTATGGATGTTGAATTTGGTTTCATATTGATATTACAAATAATATCTCAGCAATGACTCACCCATTATGATGTCCATGTCCACCTTTTGGCTGGAGTCTCATGAGACCATTTGGTAAACTCATCTCATCATAAATTTAAATATTCAATAGCAATCAGTTGTCAATATAGTTTCTAGATATATCAATATCAACATTAATAATGAAGAACAATCGCAACAGTAAATTTATCACAAGTATATGACGGACTGGTACTTGGTAGTAAGCTGCAGAAGGTCCCACCTTCATTTAATAAAAATGTATAGGATATTTGATGTATGATTATGCGTTTGACTTTTACTGGCTAACAAAGATAGGCAAAATTCAAAACCCAAACAACTGAAATGAATAGAAATTATTTAAGTAGCCCGTGATAAAAAATCAATTACGATTGTGGTTAATAAATGATAAGACAGAACTCTCAAAGCTGAAGACAGGGCATCACTCTCACTAACTGCATGAATGGCTAGGTTATAGAATGCACGCTCTGTCATTGAGCTTTTCTTTTTGAATTATTTCAACTTTTATATTTTAAATTATCACACTATCTTTACAAAGAATCCATATAGATAACCCCATCTAGTATGGAAAAAGGCTTAGTTGTTGTTGTACACTATCTTTACAAACTGGCTGAGGTTCATACATTCCATAACAGTTAGATGAAAGAGGAATTAGATCCTTTTGTTACTCATGGAATAAAAGAATGCCTAATATCTCACTGTTGATGATCAAAGATCGCTGCCAAATAGGATCTCATAATTGTCCAACAATTCAGTTGTATATGTTATCTAATTAGGCCCAAGGTATATTTCTCAGATCCTGTGAAAAGTGGCTCATGATGTCAACCTCAACCAACTTGGTTACCGAACAACAGAGCCTTGTCATTAGATCATAAATCAACTAACTGAGGTCCACACAAGATCATGAGAAAGACCAGACATTGAAGAAAAAAGTAACCGACAAGTTCCTCGCAAGAAGCCTGAAAGGGAAAGATCAATAGAACTAATAATGTCGTTCATGCACAAAAGAAAATACGAAACAGACTGGATAATGCACAAAAGAAAGAAAAGAAGACTAACTGATTGTCCACTGAAGTTCATATATGTCTGAGGTTTTGCCAAGAGAACGGGAACCTCTCCCATGGAACCTACACCACTCATGAAACCCGATAAAGCATATAAACAACTTTCTAACCAAATCCTAAACAGCAGTATGTTTTGAATAATTAATCCAGGCACAAATTATCGGAAAAAAACTTAAAGATACACTACAACAACAACAACAACTAAGCCTTTTCCCATACTAACTTAAAGATACACTATTTACAAAAAAATAAAGTACCTATCCCTATCAGAGCTTTTGACTGTATGGTATTCATTGTTATGCCTTCTTCCTGAGAAATTCAATCGATTATTTCAAAGCCCACCTAGTTACAAAAAAAAGCAGAAGTTGTTAAGTCATATGCATGCCACTGGCATGGAAATTGCCTGCAGCATCTCTTCAAAAGACTACAATATAAAATAAATGCTCAATCCATCAGTACGATGTACATGCTTGTGAATAGTTACGCACATGACATGATTTTAAATGGTTACTGAACTGAATCAAGTTTGAGCGCAAGTTAATAGAATATTTTTAACATACATGATTGCAGGCCAGCAGAGGTCACAAAGAACTTCATCCTATACTCATAGCCGAATGTTCATTGATTCAGTGTTGATTGTTTCTCACATTGAATACAGAAATTGATATATCGAATAGGACAAACATTTCAAGAGGCCAAAAGATCAAATTAATTTGGAAAAGAGTTCCCCGTGTTTCCTTCAGGGACGACTACAGAAGCTTTTCAGGAAAAGAAGATCAATGGCCGGAAGGATTCGCAGTGATAATCTTAGAATCTCATTAACTCTCCAACTTGCAAGAGCAGCGAATCTTGGTAGCCAAACCAATAGCTATGAGCATTCCAACAACTTGAACATTGTACAGCATACCATCATAGCAATCCCACCAAAATTTTCGGTGAAGCATTTCCACACGTACTTCGTACGCGTCCACATCTCAGCTGAATTTTCCATTGAACGAGCAAATTTAAAAGACGGGTGGTGGCATCGACAACCAAACTCACACCCTCAATACGTCTTAAGGTCTTCTGGACATACTTATGCAGAAAAAGAGAACGTTATATGAATGAATTATGAAGACCATCATAAGTTTAGAAGGAAGGCCAAGAGAAACGGAATAGATAAGTGATGCGTCACATACTAAAGCGAGAAGCTGCAGTTCCACCTCTAGATGGTCGTCGAGAGAGACAGGAATTTGTGGGTCTACCACCCCGGATCCGAGCGTAATGGATAACGTTCTTTCCATGAGCTTGGATTCAGACGGGATCTGAATTGCACCAATCAGTCCTTGCGCGCTTTTGAGCTACGTCCTCCTCGGCCTGGCTAGCACAAGCCTCTGGTCATTTTGAATTTCTTTTTCAAGGAAAACTAAATTCTAAGAAATTATGTTTTAGTTTTACCTTATTCCTGCTGTTAGCACCATGCTAACCCTCATACTTATATAGATTTCTGTAAAATAACTTGCGCCGATATTTCAAATGATAGGCAAGAAATTCAAAATATCAAAGATCATGACATGCTTGTGTTCGATCAAGCAAACAGACATAAACATAGACATGGCTTGAAATCGGTCCGGTTTTGGTTTTACCTTTCATCAAACCATAACTGGCATGAAATCGGAACTGGTGATTCCAAATGGTAGTTATTTTTTAATTTCTTCTTTAAAATTTAATTTTTTAATATTTTCACGGACTATGGGTGGTTTAGGGCTCAAACCGCAACTGCCTCGAAACAGACAATTGCAGATCCGTGCTTAAAAACGGCCCTAAGTCAGTGCACTTATGGTTCTAGGTTCTAGAGTAAACAGAACTAGTGGTTTGGAACCACCGGTTCTCATTCAGAACTGATCATGTCAAACTGTGGTTAGCTACAGAGAATGGACTTAAAACCCACTTGATATAAGATGGTCCATCTTGGGGCCAAGCCAGCTCTGTCCATTGCCCAAGAGGGTGTTCGCCGTTGACCTGGCTTAGAGTCTTGGCCCCTAACTTGAACTGTTTTTTACAGCGGGTAGCCGAAGCATAAAACAAAGCCATGCATGTCCCAGGCATCCAACTCATCACCTGCATTGTGGGGTGCCAGAGAGCCCTGCCAAATGAGCTTACGCTGTCTATTCACTTGGATCATGCATAAAACTCTGCTGGCCCCTACACTGCTATAATGGAGGATCTAGAAATTCTTCTTGGATAACTCATTTTTAGCTGCGAGACATCACTTTCCACTGAAATATTTGTTAGGTGAAGAAGAGTTGCTGTGAAATATGATTATAGTCCACGGTTTTAACCGTGAGGTGCTTGCAACCTTTTCAGCTGCTCAATCGTCTAGTCATGTGTTGCATCAGAGATGCTTATCAATAATTGCAATGCTGCAAAAGTTTGATTCGAACAAAATTTGTGAACAATACTGGAGTTTATGTGCACGACAAGCAATAGCACACCTGGCCAGGGGGTCGACTCGGAAGTTAAACTTTATAAGTTCGATACCCGGGGCACGCATCTGTGGCCTACTCCGGCCTCCCCATTGTACCACGAAAGTTATTGGGGTTTCTGTCTCAAAAAAGTGTATAGTGTGTGCATGATGATAAGGAACGATAGCAGAAGTTCAAACTCACATGACTCTTCCCAACTATTTTCCAACTACAGTTGGAAAATCTGGACCTTCCTACTAACAGATCATAAAGTAATTATGAATAACTCCTTTCGGAGAATCCAAGGATCCCATCATGAACTTCTTGAATATATAAGATAAAGAGAAAAGATTTAATTTTGTTAGACAGATAAAACACATGCATTGAAGGCTTTATATCAGATTTTTCTATTGATATGCAAGTTAGAATGCCAGCTTTATCTGCAGGGGGCCATGGCGAAGGGATCTCACGTGTAAAGGATGCGAGAGCTGAAACTATGGGCTGGGAAACTATTCAATATCGAAGACCAAATCATTCATGGGACAATGCCCCATAATACACTGTGACATCTGTAAAATCAGTCATGACTGATTTTACTAAGACCTTCTTTAATGGTTGTACTTGAGTGTTCCTTACAATAGAGACTATGGCAGAATTACTTTGTTTGCTCACAAGACTTGCAATACTTTTTGCTTCAACCTGCCCACGTAAAAGTGCTCCAAAAATTAAGGTTGGCCTGTCGACGTTCAAACCTAGCAAATAATCAAAGTTAATAGCCAAGGTGTTTAGCCTAATGAAAAGAGCTGTGTTAAATTTTCATGGGCTCTGCTTCCTGTTTTAGTCTTGGGATTTAGGCTGGTATTCCCCACCCTAGGTACGTTTCTCATAGTTACCAAAATAAAAACAGAAAAAGCATTACTATCCAAGGAAGGTTGGTGTGGCATCAATAGAAGAAAGAATGGAAAAGACATCGACAGTTTTTACAGCAGTTTGGTGTGGCATCAATAGAAGATAGAATGGAAAAGACATCGATAGTTTTTACAGCTACGAGAGATTTAAAGATATAGGTAGATAGAACTTTGGCGTGCTGCAAGAAATTCCGCGAACACTTTGAGATATAAGAAAGGCCTCTGAATTGTTAGAGGTAAACACTAAATCATCTTACATTTTTAAAGTCAAATGTTAATATTACACAAGTACAATAGTGATTAAGAACTTACCAGCCACATTCGCCACAGTGCAGAAGGATTTCTTTCGGTTTTGATTTTGGTTCCCTATTACCCTTATAACTGTGAAATCAGGTCCTACCATCATGTTTTTCACGTTACTGCTTGAGCTCTTCAGTGGCACAGGCATTTTCAGTGGGCTTTGCAGCTCACACCTATTCAGCACTCTGCCTTACATCCACATTAGACAACGTTGGATTTAACCATCAATGTACCATAAACACATCTCAGTTTTAGAGCCTCTTTTTCCCATTTTTTCCAATCCTGCTGATTGTTTCTCTCTCTCTCTCTCTCTCTCTCTCTCTCTCTCTCTCTCTCTCTCTCTCTCTCTCTCTCTCTCTCTCTCTCTCTGAGTATTGTGTGTGATGGCATGTGCCTGTATGTGGACGTGTTTGTCTGTGTGACATTCAAATATATTCGTACAAACTAAAATGATTCATATTCATTCATCATAGCTTAGTCCTTGCCTTCCACTGGAAATGGATTTAAAAGCAAAACAAATGCTCCCACAAAATGCAGCAAGCTTCCATTAGATTAATACAGCAGATGTTGATCTCAAAGCAAAAAACGTAAGTTTTGGACATTCTCTGGTGGATATCTAATTCCTCTAATTTGAAGTTGTATTCTTTTAGAATTCCACCTCTAAAGAGCAGTCAGAATACACAGTTTTCCATATTAGCATGAACCCTCAAAAAAGGGTGTTATACGCAAACATTGCAATTTCAGTGCAAGGATAGACCCCAAAATTCTGAATCACAATGCATCAGCCTTGTCAAAGCGATAGTGAAGCGATTAGAGACTAGAAATTTCAGATGGATTTCACTTAAATTGGAAAAGATCAAGTGCGACCTCAGTGACCAAGCTTTGCAATATGCACTTCTCAATATCTACTGCAGCCTCAAATGCCTCAAATTCAAAGTCTGTCCATTTACCAAGTGGAGTGCTCATCTCCCACTCTACAATATTGTCCAGAACCCTACCATGCAATCTTTGATGCCTGCTGACTTCCTCAAATATTTCCGTGCTTAGTCTTTCTCGGCTCAGGAACATTGGGAGCTTGCTCAATCCCCAATACCCAGCTCGACTATACCGATGAAATTTCAAAGCCAAGTAATCCAATACAAAATCGAAGACAAACCTTCTCCTGTGGTACCCTTCAGGCCTCATAAAATCTGAGATGCATCCAGTATTTTTTGAGTGCTTATCCATCATAAAAGACTCCAACTTCTCAAATAAACATGGATCAGCAAAGCAGTGATGATGTACATCAGACAATGCTACATTGTCAAATGAGAGTTTTATACTAGATAAAATTCTCGTAATGTAATCAAGCTCCGGTTTCTCAGAGGTAGGACAAGTATCTTCCACCAGGGTTCCAAATGAATCTTTGTCAATGCTGCACATTTGGGGACAATGGGTATCGACTCTACTACCTCTTCCCAGAATACTGTTGTTCCTGGAGGTTGCAGAGTCAATCAGCTCGGCATCAACAACAGATTTTTCTGCTTTCCCAGGGGAACAACTAGAGAAAGACAGATGCAACTGGGTACCTGAAAAGGAGAAGGAATAAGAAAGATCCCAATCAAATGGACCAAAGGGAGGTTTTTTCTTTTCTGACAGGAGTGCTTGAAATTCTTTGTAGTTCACTACACATTTTCTCCAAAGCTTTAAATGCAATAAGGAAAACATGATGGTAGTAAACATGGGTGCATAAGAAAAGGTATCTAAATTTTTTGCATTATTACACCATGAAGAAAGTTCAATAGTTAGACTCATATTATGGATAACATTTCCGTTGTAGTTCACCACCATATGGTCAAACGTGTATAAATGCAGAAACGGAAATAGTGGCATCATGGCAGAATACCAGAATTAACCCGAACAGTTTTTTGAATCCTTTGGCCTTTTATGACCATAAAGAGTTGCTCGATACTGATGCAAACTGACTTTAGAATTTTTATAGACTACTCTTATTTGAAAATATTGTAATCACAAATATCTAAATGACAGATGATTGCATATTGTGTGCTCATGAAGGAAAAAATAGCCAACAAATTTGCATCGCATGCATGGATTGAGCAGTCACTGCCCAAAATGCTACTTAATCTTTTCAGATAGAGGAGCCTGTACATGAAAAAGTAATTCAATTTGCACAACTCGAAGTCCCTCAAATCAAGGAGCTTAAAAATGTCATGCATAACATTTTCAATAGCACAAGACTAAATATGTTATACCTCGCTGACCATCATAGCTTTCAGATGAGAAGCAACTCTCATTGGAGAAGGATGCATCAAGAATTGACACTGGACTTTTATGAATAGAATCATTTACAAATGAAAACCTTGAAGCTGTGGTTTTTGTCTCGGATCTTGCTGAGCTAGAATCAACATTTTTACTTTCAGATGGAGATACAGAGAAAGCTTTTATCTTCCCAGCACTGCTGTGCGTTGCTGCCTGCAGAGGAAAAAACATTCTTATATTGATCTGCTATTACTAAGAAGATCTTAGCCTTGACTGGACGAATGTGGATCACATCAGTCCGTTCACTACATTTAAATACCACTAAAAGTGTTCAAAGTATAACAAAAAGAAAGAGAACTTAAAAAAGGTAAATACAGCATAACTTGCTGATCCAATTCAACGATCACATACGTAAAAGCAGAATATGAGATAACCTGAGGACTTTGTGCTTCATTGATCAATCCATCAGAAGTTGAAGAACACTCAGTTTCTGCCAGATAACCAATCTGTAAACTATCAGAATCACTGAATGCCGTTGATGAATTATTTTGAAGTTCATCACATGTAGATTGCTTGGCAATCAAAGCAGATAAAAGGTCCTGAAGTATTAAAATAGCAGACTTTTCTTGAGCTTCTACACGAGCTTCAGATTCTCCAACAGAGTGATTTTTGGACGAAAACTTCTTTAACTCAATCCCTTGGCTGTGTGTTAGCTCCCTCAACTTCTGTTCTAAAAGGGAACTTAAAGAATCTCCGGTCACATCTTTTAGTTCACGAGATGGCACCCTCCTGCCATGCATGTTGGAGGACCTCTTCTTCTGCGGAAAATTGGTATGGGAACCGAGACGCATATCATCTAGACGGTTAGAAGCACCACATACAAACTCACCTTTGTCATTTTTTTCCCCACTGTCTGAAAAGGGATTGCTAGACGGAGGCCTCATTGATGATGTAAATGTAAAGGAGATAGGATCTGCCTGATTAACATTACAATCCATCACTCGTTTGACATCATGGTCAGGACATGCATGTCTTCGACGCTGAACATTGATATTGTTCCGCAAAGTTTGAGCTTTTGAAGTCGTACTTTTGCAGCCAAGAGTTGAAAGTTTCGGCTTGCTTTCATTTAAACGAACAGCTGACCCTATGGTTCCAGCATGAGAATTGCTATTAATTGGTCTTTTCTTGCGATGTAAAGCATTTGCTCTCAAGAGTGGATCGTCCCCTTTGTCAAAACCGCACCTCTTTTTAACTTCTCTATCTTTCAGTGTAGTATTGCCCTGGTTTACATCTTTTGTATATGTCCTAGTTTGAGTCGGTTTGTTCAAGTACCTGTTTGGAACATTACTCTCTTTTGAGGCTTCGCAAGATGAACATCGTCTACTATACTTAATACATGGTCTAGCATTTTCATGCCGTCCACCTTTGGCCATAAGAACCTGGCTTTCTTTCTGGTTATTCAGATTGAATACATTAGGGGGCGTGTTGACTTTGATGAACTTTTCCTCAAACTTCTGGCAGTTGGGTTTTCTATCTGGGATGCCCAAATCATGCTCTTTCCCACAACAAGGTTTCCCGCTGTCCATGACCTGAGAAATTTCTGCCATGCTTTGCAGATTAGGCTTGACATGATAGTCGAGCGGAAACCACTCTTCATTCTTCGCAATCCCAGGCTTTCCAAATAAAAGTTTGCTAGTTGTCCCTTGTTCTAGATCAGGCGAAGGCACCAAAGGTTTCAGTTTGGTCTCAACAGAATCTCGAATCTCACCAACATTAGCATCGCAATAAAAAGAAGAAAACTTCAGAACCTCTTTTTGACCAATGTTTTTCAAATTCTGACATTCATGACTAAAGAAGCCGGTATTACTCACTTCTTTAGTTGATATTCCTTCTGCAGGGGTCAGAGGTTTCGTCAAGCACGGAAGGGTACATTTTGATCTGCTAGTGGCTAGCAACCCAGGCTCCAAAATTTTTGTAGCAGCTTCCATTAATCGAACTGCATTTCTACCATAGCGACTGCTAGAGCTTTTGACAGGACATATGAGTTTCTGATGATAATGATGATGATGCTTTCTTGAGCGTGAAACTGCACTTCTGAATGGAAAGGACTCAGATTTGACAAACGGCCTCCCCTCAAGGATCCCAGTCTTCTGCAACTTCTGTGGCCTATATTCAACCAACTTCTTCCTAACTTCTGGGAATAGATGACCATCAAGTGATTCAGATAACTTCCTCTGAATATCGAGCTGGTGTGGTTCTAAAGCATTAGTTC
The DNA here is from genome assembly GCA_036023115.1 of Brasenia schreberi. Taxonomy (NCBI): domain Eukaryota; kingdom Viridiplantae; phylum Streptophyta; class Magnoliopsida; order Nymphaeales; family Cabombaceae; genus Brasenia; species Brasenia schreberi. The sequence goes on from JAYKKT010000078.1 coordinate 1,197,214, forward strand.
GTGAAGAATGTCTTGCAGGCATTGAGTCCAAACCCATGAGCCGGCCGACAATGCCTGGTGACTGGACAGATTTGTGCTTACGATCAGCACCTGTTGAAGAACAATGGTCATGGGACACAGATCTTTTTGCATCTGGGAATCCACCTCTGTTCTCATCAGCAATCTATCAAATGAAACAACAATTGTTTGATAAAGGAAGAACCAGAAATTCACGAGCATAAAGGGAATTTAGAAAACCAAGAATGCATAAAGATACAAACCAGAAGTAACTTAGCCATGGGAAGTTTGTCGTCACCAAACATCTTAGAAGCCTTCTTTGATTTCGCTGGAATAACGAAAAATTGAAAACACAAAAGGTTCAATGACTTTCACAGCAATAAATACGCAATGGTCATCGAAAGAAGATTGACTACCCTATCTGGGTTATGGAATATAATGATTGATATCAAGAACTGCTATGGATTTGCTAGTGAAGAAAGGAAAACAAGTGACATTCAAAACACTGTTGAATATAAAAACAGTAATTTTCAATCACATGAATTGACACAAAACATCTTAAAACTGAACGCCCTTTTGAATAGAACTCGATGGCACCCACCAATGCTTACTCCAACACCAAACATCTAACGAAATCCAAGAGTGAAAAGTCATAATCAATTACATGAACCACATGCATAGTTGCAATTTAGCTCAGAGTCCATATATACCAAATATTTTTTTAACAAGATAAAAGGGAGTAATGATAGAATCCCACTAGCACTCATGAGACAGAGGATGCATACCTCCAAGAAGGAATCTGTTTGAGAAGAGCTTCTTCCGGGCGAACCTCCTGTTCCAGTCAAAGAGTTGAAAAAATATTCCGACGCAGCCACCAGGCTTAAGGCGTGGCTTCTCTGCCACAGTCAAACTCGAAAGCGTTTTCCCTGGCGTCTCATCCATTTGAATAACCAGGCACCAACTTCGCTTTCTTTCTCTTTTACAGGAAAAGAATTAAAGACTAAGTAAAAGATCGGTCGTCGAAAGATTCAAAAGCTCTCTAAGTGCAATCTCAGATTCCTTCATAAAAAGCCTGAAAAATATGGTTTGATCAAATGCCACTGTGTGATGAACCAAGCAAGCAGCGCTCAGATAAGCCACATGCCTCTCTCTTAAAGCATGACAAAAAGATCAGAGAGAAAAGATAAAGGGAGGAAGGAACTGGTTTGTAGAAAGTGGCCCCTTTTGCCATTCAAAGCCAAACAAAAAGAGAGGTTGGTGAAGCCATAGAACCTAGGCCTCAGTATTTCCAATCAACACTATGTTAGGGAGAGAGAGAGAGAGAGAGATTTTAAATGATGGTATCTTTTCTTCCTTCAGGTAAGAAACGGAAGACCGCGAATTTCACATCATAGCAAGCTCAAAACTGTCTACATTCTAACACACACAGATTTGAAATGCTGGTATATCTTCTTCACTTCAAGGAAAAAGCACTAGACCACGGATTTCACATCAAAACAAGTTTACAACCATATCCATTATTGGCACAAACAAGATGGAGAGAGAGAACAATGAAGATGATGTGAAGACAACAAATTAAGAGAATAAGATTCGGGAATTGGGTAGCTTACTCTCATTCAAGAAAGTTCCAAATCGTTGTTGCGGAACCATGCATCCCGTATCCACTACCAACATCCCTCCAGCTAGAGTGTGTGTGTGTGTGTGTGTGTGTGAGAGAGAGAGAGAGAGAGAGAGAGAGAGAGAGAGAGAAACGCTAATTCATGGTCACATGGTCATATAAAGCAATAAGTTGACAAAGAAAGAATAAACCACACAAGAGCAATTTGGTGCTTCGTTTATATTTATTCTTCCGGAATTATTTCTCTTCACATAAATATGTATATAAATATACTACATTCCCTATAAATTTTCTATTTTTCTGATTCCTGAGAATAAAGTAGCGTTTAGCTGCTTCAGTAATAGCAGTAATGGCAGACTCTCTCTAGTCCGACGGAAGGGAGGAGAGAGAAGAGAGAAGAGCACGGGTGGCGTACAAATTGGCCGAAATTTACAGGGGTGATGTGTGCCCATCGATGAACCTTGTTGTTTTCTTGCCCGAGTACATACCTTAAATTACATATACGCCACAGGAGTTCGATACTCTAAAACGGCGTTTTTAGAAATCCGGCGTTATTCACGACCTTCAATGTTTGCCGTAACAGAGTCTGACTCGACACGGACTCTCTTTGACACGAACGGTGGACCCTGGATCCGTTTCGTCTTCCACTGGATAGAAGAACCCTACCCACCAATCTCGTTTCTAAAAAGCATTTGTTTCTCGATTTTTCTCAATAATCTTGTTTTCCAGAAAATACTTGAAAGATTAAAAACTCTTTTAAATACAAAAAAAGAGTGAAATTGATTTTTTAATTAAGGCAGCAAAATGAGATAAGCGCCTTGTGCATATATATTAAGAAAAGTATTAACCCAATTAGCTAGTTGCCCTCGAACAGAAAATAAATTTAGATTGAGAATAAGGTCTGTATTGAAAAGCTAATTCTTTAATTAAACAATTGTGTGCTTCAATCTTCAACAAAAAATACTATATTAAGAAAAGTATTAACCCAATTAGCTAGTTGCCCTCGAACAGTCAAATAAATTTAGATTGAGAATAAGGTCTGTATTGGAAAGCTAATTCTTCAATTAAACAATTGTGTGCTTCAATCTTCAACAAAAATTACATAAAACTTAAGCATCTCAATTTTAACGAGCTAGGTCATTTTCGGGTCATTCAACTGAGCTTATGGCTCATAGCATCGGTGTGACTTTTTTTTTGTACAATGGGTCGAAGCCAGAGATGCACACCCATTATCGAACTCATGACCTTCATTCTTAACTAAAGATCTGGATCCTTCATAGTGACTGAAATCGATTGTGCATTTATGTTGATTATGAATGAAAACTCTAGACAGGACCCAGTGGTATATCTAGATTAATAAGGCAAAATGAGGTGTAGAGATATAAATACATTGTTAGCGTGGGTCTATACCCATAGCCCACTATCAATCCGTGGGCTACCTTTGACCTCATAGCGACCGGACCACCCATGAAGTTTCAATGAAAAGCCATTGCTCCATGAGCAAATGAGATATGTCACAAACAAACCAAATGAGTCCAGCCACAATGTGGCCTGGGTTCAGCTCACTTGGATCATTTCGTGCAGTGATCCTACCATTGAATTGTTTCGCTTAAGATCGAACAATGCCATTGGATCCATCTCAAACACATATTCCCCTACATAGGTTTTAATTTACATTTCGAATCTCGAGTCGTTGTGCCGTGGACGTTCAAGAAGTAACGGCGTCGGGTTCAACGGTTAATTAGATCGGGTCAGTGATGACGAGGAAGATTTAGTCATTTGGGAGATCCTGAAGGGCATTACTGTCCCATGCGGAGGGGACAACGGCTCGCTTCGCTCGTTGGTAGCGCGCACAGCTTTTTAAAATATAACACGAGGTCGACACAGTGGCATAAATGTAATAGAAGTGTCATGACTTGCAACCTTACTCTTGATGTTGTTGTTGTGCCTGCTGCATAGTATAGGCCGTGTTTCGTGTCGTGACAAAAGTGCTCTTGTACTAAGCATTTCTTGATCTTTTCTTTTGTTGCTTTAGGTAAAGGGGTACAACATAGAACATTCATACCCTTTGCATATATACACAGACTTCTCGGGTTGTGTACACACGCTCTGTTTCGTGCCAATGAAGTGCTTCACAGTGGAGCCGAGATTGGACTCATTTGAATTTGTTTCCGAATTTAACTTTGAGCTTATTTGAATTTGTGTTTATGTTTGTTTTAATTCATATTCAAAACAAAACCTAATATTGACTATATTTAGGTAAGCAAACACTATAGAAAACTTTTACACGAGTATAAAGCTAAATAGTTCGGGTTGGCTGACCGAACTACACTAGCCCAACATAATTGATCAACAGGTAGTGTTCATGAATAGATTATGAATGAAAGAGGAACGAGTACACACCTACGAGCAATTGGGTAGACACGGCCAGCCTGGAAATGGCCTGGCAGTTTCAACTCAAATCAAATCGGGTTAAGAACCGACTGAAATTGTAAGTGGAAACTACTCAATCGAGGACCACTCGGTTCACTTCTGATTTCACCTTTTATAGAATTTAAATCAATAGTTTAAATTATTAATAATTTTTTCTGATTATGAGTGGTTTAGGACTTCAACCATAATTAATGGTTTTAAAGAGGAAGCAAAATAAGCCCTATCCCGATTCGGTTCAATTCTTGATTATAATAAAAAATAAATGAGTAGGTTTGAAACTTGCCTAGAACCAACCATGTCTACAGTTGGGTTTGTTTACTGGCACTAGCCGCAAGTAATATGAGCATTAATTCTTTTAAAAGATTTTGGGGATTAATATATGCACATCACTTTTACTACTCATACATTATTTTTTTTAAATATCAAAATCATCCCTCATCGCTTTCTCTCTCCTCTTACATCCAATTCAAGCATTCTCACCTAATTCCAACAAGGGTCTCTCTCATAAGATCTTTTACTCCAATGACCGAAGTTTGATAGCATTGTTGCATTTTTTACTGTTAAACAATGCAAATTCTAACGAATCTTGTAGAAGAAAAAAATTTAAAGAAAGAAGAATCACGAATAAGAAAAATAAAATCAATAACAAAAGAAGAAGAACAACAATAAGAATCAAGAATAAAAGAACAAGAAAAAGAAAATAAAAAAAATATAAGACAAAACAAAAAAATAAAAAACAACGTCAAGTTCTTGACTAAAAACGTGGCACAAGCACGTCTCCTTAACGAGAGAGATGTGCCAAAACCATGTCTCCCAACGAAAGAGTCGTGCCCTAACCACGTAGAGAGATGTGATTGACGTGTGTCTCTCTCATTGGGGAGATTCGGTTGTGCTGCGTTTCAAGTTAGGAACTTGATTTTATTTTTTATTTTGATTATTGTTAAAAAATAAATTAATACATAAAATAAATGACAAAAATATATCAAATCAATTAAATACACCACTAAATCACTCAAATCCTCTTTGAATCGGTTTCATTTTTCTTCTTTTTTCGATCATATTTGAAGCACTATGAGATGTTGAATGATTCACTATCGTGCATTGGAGCTTCAAATCACGAGCCATTGAAAAAATGGCATGGATAATCAATGGCAAAGGAAGAACCCGTAAAGGGAGAGAGATTGAGACGACCAAGAATATGAGAATAATTTTTAAATTTTAGTAAGAGCAAAATTGAATTCATGATAAAAATGTGTGTGGATAGTAAAAATAGTGTGCGTGTATCAATTCTCAATATTTAAATTCCTACTAAACACACACACCTTACTTCTTATTTTACCCTTCTCTCCCTATCACGGTGCCCTTACTTGTTTTCATATATTAAGAACTTTAAAAAAGTTATATGAATAACTTTTTGTTCCTTTCTATACTCGCAAAATATCTTGAGATTCTTTTCGTGAACGTGAATTGTAAGTGTTTTCCACGGTGTTTTTTTATTTTTTCTTTTACAACGAGTATTTTGTTTCGGAGGTTAGATTTTCTTGAAATAGAGTGAAAATATGAGCGTGGCCATCCTTGAGCAGAGGATCAAATTTGTCCTCAAACGCGTACTCCATTTTTGTTTTTACCCTTTGAACCTCCCAATAAAAAGTAGAAAACTGGATGCACGTGAATCCAAGACAACTCGTGGAATATCTGTGGAATGAACAGGGAAAGTAAATGATAACAGTAAAATTGAAAGGTCAACGTCAACACTTCCTCCTCAAAACAGGCACTAGTTTTGTATTTAAGCATCACAAGTGGACGCCAACATGAGTAAACTATTTTTGAATACTTTATATTATAGAGAGCGCGAGTGCTAAATGCATGATGTATATTTATGAAATATTTTAGTTCTTCAATTGTTATGATCAATATTGAAGTTTTGAATTAAAAATATTATTATATTTTTCTGCTTTTTGCTTAAATGCTTTTTGGTCTATCATTTTAACTGTTTATCTCAAAGATCGAAAATGTGATGCAAAGATTATTTACTAAAAGAGATTATACATTTAATACTATATAATATATATAGGAGCCACTAAATGTACCTGTAAATGAGAATATAGCACCACTTATTGTGGAGCAAGTCTTGGTTATAGTAAAGAAGCAACATCTATGGCTTTATTGAATTCCTCGTGCATAATGTATATATCTTAATTTTTGAATCCCTCGTTTCTCATTGACATGCGCTTGTAGGAACTGAATCCTATCCGTTCATTTGATAGGTGAGAAGTACGAATTACGTCTACCTTGAGAGAGCGTCTTACCGATCAAGTTCACAGTCCTCCTCTTTGAACAATGGATTTACGATTAGATCACTTATTCTAAAATACATGATTAGGTTAATCAAGTAAAGCACAAAGTGCAGTGGCAGGGCAGTGAGTACTCCATCAGTGGGTCATGGGTTCCATTGACAGTAGCAACTGCAGGGGGGTCAGCTCAAGCCCAACTTAGCTATCAAAACAAAGCTTTTATCGTGCATGCGTGTGTGTTCGTGCGAAATTACATAGATCTTGAAAAAACTCTCACACTTAAAGAGAGAGAGAGAGAGAGAGAGAGAGAGAGAGAGAGAGAGAGAGAGAGAGAGAGAGAGAGAGAGAGAGAGAGAGAGACCTTCAAGTTCATGTAGAAAATCTTCTAAAGTTTTACCTACAAACCAGGTCTTTCAAACTTACTGTTGTAAAGATTCTAAACTATTTACTGAGTGGGAAAATGTATCAGGCCAGCCCCATGTGCTTGGTCCGAGTTGCAATTCTGGATTGGACCTAGGTCTGAAATTTTATGATATCCAAATAAAAAATTCTTCCTTTCATTTTCAAGTAATTATGCACTGTATACCTAGTATTTTCATTAATTACCAAATTACCCTATACAGAAAATATCTTGTATTTCTCTCTTCCACCATTTTCCCATCCATTCGTTGTTCCTTGATTCATTAAAGTGACATTACCTGATGTACAACAGTTTCTAGCAAAAGAACTTATCAAAATCCATTAAAAAAGAAGAAGAAAAAGAAGGAAAAGAAGACAATTCGAAGGGTGAAGCATCGATTTATTGAGGTATGGTGTTGATTTGGTTTTAGTTTATTCATTTTTTAGTTTATTTGTAGACTTTGAAGGATTTCTCGTCGAAAAACTCATTGAGCTTTGATGCGCTCGAGACACGTTTATCTCTTGTTGAGAGGCTCGATTATCTGTATATGGTATCATACATTTTCTTTTTTGCTCAAGTAGAAGGTTATAATATCACCATTTCATCTATAAGATGCAATGCCATATCCTATGGGAAACACCCTCGTAGACGGCAATGAGGAGAAGAAAAAATTGATCCTTTACGTTATGAGGAGGACAAATCAATCTCAGGTACTGAGATTGAAATTGAGACAGTGAGGATGAGGGATTTCATAATATGCTAGGATTTTTTCCTATCTCTAAAAGTCACATTACTTATAAGATCTAGGAGGAACAAATAATTTTAACTTTAGTAAAATTTTATATCAGATATCAATACTCTCTATTCCAACTAACTATGTAAATTTATATTTACAGATAATATGAAAAGTGATAATAACCTATACATGTTATACTATTGATAGAACTTGATCACTGAAGAGGACGAATATGTGGCATGATAATTGGGTTTAGGAGTGGGTTAATTGGGTAGACAAATTTGTTGTATGAAGTGATAAACCGTGCATTGTTGAATACTTTTATTGAGTATTAGCAACCAAATATAAATAACTTCCATATGGGTGAGGTAACTATCACACTTGATGATATTCACAAAGATATTTTGGTATTCTCATGGAGGGACAAATTGTTGCCTTGACACAAAAAATAATAGTTAGAAGTAAGAAAAACATTTTGAATGATATGTTGGGGATAAACATCGATGAAGTAGTGCTAGAGATTAAATTTGAGACTATTAAGTTTGAGGTCTTTCAAACTAATTTTTCAAGAAGACGAGCCAGTAACAAAAATAAGACTTTATTATATTTGAAGTACCTATATTGTATATTATATCAAGATAAGTCCAAGGATAGAGAGTCAACATTAGCTTATTTATACAAACAACTAGAAAAAAATCCTTTATAGAAGCACAACTTATTAAATATACTTGTTTGCTCTAGGTTACAACTTGTCCTATTATTGCTTGCTATATGTATCTTCTATATAGTCATTATTCAAAATTTAAATTTATGAGTTTTTCTTAGTGTTTAGAGTTAACATACAACCATAATGATTGGATGAGAAATCACGAGTAGGTCGATGGATGAAAAAGTGTTACAGACAATCTCTTGTTTATTGACTTACTAAATATTGTAAGCAATTAGATTTGATGACAACATAACAAGTATTTTACAAATTTCTATGTTTTTAGTCTTTTAATTAAACACAATCTTGTCTGTTATGTATTCTTATATTTTATTTTGTGTAATGCAGATTGATTGACAACCATATAGTTTTGCAAAATACTTGGATTGTAATGTATATAAGTTGTTCCGATACCATAAATGTATTCGCTATGCAAATATTGTGGAACATTATATACTGATACATCTTAGTTGTACTAATAAAACCCTTTATTACAAAGAGACCTATAAAACCCTATGCATATAAGGTACATTATGAGCCACATGATGCTACTTAAGAGGCACAATGCTCAGATTGTTTTGAGTTTGAGCATTTTGGAGACCCAACACTTTATCCTCATAAGTATAATGAGTTATACATAGAGTAGTACATTTAAAAGATACATTAATTTATTTTGAGAGATTCTATAAGTGAAATAATGTCCTACTCCTCCTACTACTATCATTCTTAATGCATGCAAATGAATCATTAAATATTAATAACATTTTCAACTTTGTTTTGCTTTGATTATAATATCAACTTTGCTTTACTGAATTTCTTATACTAGCACCTTTCTATTATACGTGCCCAACTTGCATTGATGATAGTACGCTCATATTGTGTGCCACGATTATTGTTGGCTGACCTTATCTTGTTGGACCTATTAGAGACATATGAGTAATGATGTAAACAAGTACACCGATTGACCATGTATGAGGATGATAGTTAGATACATGGCACTTTGGGATGTAGTTATATATGAGGATATTCTTTTATAATATTCAATACATGTATATGTAATTAACAATTGTAATTAAAGAAATTTAGTTTATTTACTGCTTTATTCTCAAAATATACAATTGTAATGAAATCGTACTCTCATTTAAAATTAAAATCAATTTTATATACAAATGTCGAATGATACTTAATGGTTGTCCTTAACTTGGTCCTCTCATTTGTATATACAACTTGATACGTTCATGAAACGAAGTTTGTCAATTCTTAACACTTTCACGTCGGTAATGGTACTACATTGGAATGATAGGAGGCATCAAAGAGTCATCAGTTATATGTATTTGTGAAAAAGTATTAGTAGAATAGAGAATTAATTGCTATTTAGATAAATAAAATGCTTAAATAACATAATGAAAGTTTTAGATATTATGATTATCGCTAGAAAATATCATAACATGATGATAGTATATATGACACACATCCCTCACAATTGACGGTTGAGTGTCCAACATTAGCAACACAAATGTCATCGATCCTTTGAAGTTCTTGGATATTGATGTCAATCAGACAATCTCAAGAAAATACATCTTATACCTACAACATACAAAAAATATATATTATGTAGTTGTAGTACACTTTAAGAACCCCTATTTTTCTTTTTGATTTTCATTCATGCATTATGAATATGTCTTGCCATACTCATATTTTTCTCGTTAACCCACTTTAAATGTGTCAAAATATGTTTCAGTTTGTAATAATTTTTTATAAGGTACTTTAATATACTATACTTACAATTACTCAATCTCTATACAAAAGTATGTCATTCAAGATATAAGCCTAGGGAATGATTGCATCTCATTCACTACATTCAACTTCCAATAACCATCAACTGCACTCTCTCCTCTCAATAAAGTTAGACAATTTACCTTCTTAGTGTCCGTTTACCTAGTACTATCAATATCAATATTTTTACTTATATTTATTACTCCTTTCACACCCAAGTCATATCTTATTTGTTACGCTTTTACTCTTCGAACTACTAATAATACTAATAATATTATGCTTCCTCCCAATATTTCTTATATATTTAATAAGTTCATTATCACTCCTAAACACATCTTCTATCATAAACATGAGTAAATAGTCAAATCAATCACCCTCGCAATCAACAAATTGATATTTTACTTCATTGACCAATCAATTAACGAATACATAATCCAATGCACTACAATAACTTCCACTCTCCTTAGTCATTGTATAATAAGTACTTTTATCAGTTCCCGTCTTCTCTGAATCGATTCTATCGTAAGTGCTTTCCTTCAAGTTATTCGTCATTCTATAATATATAGTAATATAAGTTTTGAAACATAACACATACCAAATAACTTCTATTTGGTTAAGAGAGACGTGGGACATGAGTGTCTCTCACTTAAGGAGAGACGCGTGTGGGCCACGTCTCTCCTTAAGTGGGAGACGCGATCAAGCCACATCTCCTCTTTAAGGGGAGATACGATCCTGACGCATCTCTCCACGAAGAGAGGCTTCTGTGCCACGTTTGATGTGAAATTCTAGTGAGTAAATGATTTTGTCCAAAACAATAAAACTTTTTTAAACATGAAAAAACTCAAAAATAAGATAAACCTATGAAAACACAAAGATATTACTAATAACCAACCTTTCAAAACCAAGAAAAACCTAAAAATCGGTCGGATATATAATCTCTTCATTGTTTTTTCTTTCTTAGTTTGTTGCGAATAAGGTAGCAATTGTTTTCAACGGATGAAATGCCAATCGCCAGAACAAGAAAAAAAATCACAATAATTAGGTGTGGAAGGGAGGTATTTTAAAAATATGAGTTAGATAGTAAAAGGAGTGTGCAAATAGTAATGCTAATGCATAAAGTCTTCCCATTTGTCTGTGGTACTCCTCAAATGGGCATATGATAGAAGTGGCAATAGAATTTAGAAGAGAAAAGGTACATGGACACATTATGAAAAGTTCATGATTGTGTTCGTGTCAAGCATGGTCATGTTTTCTGTCATGCTCGTGTCCACCTGAAGTAACATTGAAACACTCAGTTGTGTTTGGTTGATCCTTTATGAACATGAACATGAAAAGTCAATGCAAGGGCCGGCAAGATAACTTCTTATGGCATATTTATTTCGATATAAAGTAAAACAAAGCAAGATAAGGTCATGTTCGGGTCGACCAATTTAGTGGCACGAACACAAGTGGCATCACACCAGCATGACCCAAGCACGAAATCCCCACCTATAATACGTGGGCATTAATCATGATTGATGTGGATCACAACATTCAGATCCAGGACCCAATCCTTTTCGAAAATCATATAAAACCAAACCTAACCCCGTTTCATTTGATGCATGTTATAAGGTTGAAAGAGTCACAACTCAGTACCAAAGCAACATTGAACAACAGCAATACCTAGAAAATGTTTAAATAAAGATTTGAATCATCTTGGCAATTCCCAAAACAGTGACGAGAAGGATAAAAAGAGCCAAATGGTAAGTCTGTGATGCCCCAAAAACCTAAAAAAAAAAAAAATATTGGTTTCTTGGGGGGGCTGCCCCACTTGGTTATGTAGCCATAGGAGGGGACACTTCTACCTTACCGTATAGGGTTGATGCTACCAATGCCATTTACTATGTGAATCCCAAAGGACTCCAATATGTCCATATTCCAAGATTTGGGAATATCAAGATTAATAGATTTGTGAATATGAGGATATAGTTGCTCTCAAGAGGGGACGAAGCTTGGACCTTTGTCTCATTTGTGCATTTTATATAATTTATTATATGTTAAAACATTTTTAGGTGCAAAGATTTAGTTTTGGAACGTTGGTCGAGGAAGAAAGGAAGAGCAAAGTCGTACTATATGGGACGAAGCTTAGACCTTTGTCTTCTGATTGACACACTTTTTTTCATGTCAAAAAAGTGTGTCAATCAGAAGACAACCTAGTTCTTTTTGTGTTCCGTGTTATATTGCCAGCTCTACTAACATATGTTCGTAGGCTGAAGGTCCTGTAAGCTTAAGGTTTTACCTGGGTTGTGTTAACCCCTTGAAAGAATAAAATGAAATTTATAAAATCGTTACACTTTATGGCTGCAAACACATTGATATTATGACAAGACATTTATAGGCAAGGAAAGCCTTATTGATCTTCGAGATATTAAGTTTGAGCAACAACAAGTAAGACTTTATTTTAAAGTGGGTGGGTCGACTATGTAGATTCTTTGTTTCCATACAACTCGGTCATATGTGTTATACTAAAATAACTCAATATAAGCTAGATTATTTATTATTATCTTTTCCCAATATTTTTGTATCTTCCTTTTACTCTTAACATTTTCATCGTCTGTTTTTATATCTTCTTAGAAACTTTTTTGATTATCTTTTCATGTGTTTAAATTATTGTAAACATTTTCTTATTTTATGGTCTATCCTATTTTGTTTGTTTTTCTTGTATAATTATATATCCATCTCATCTTTATTTCGACCACAAACATTTTTATACATGTTAATCACTAATTGCCCAATACTTAAAGTTATAATACTTACTTTGAACTTTAATGATATCTTATTGTTACATACAATATGTACCTATTCATTCTTTTCAAGTTTGAGCATGATAAAAAAAATCATTATGTATTTAGCAGCGTTGCTATAGTACGTAACGTATCTCACAAACTTTCATGAAAATCCGGGGAACCATAGAAAGATATTCACATGCAAGGAAATACTAGCAATATCATCTAATGGGCTTGTCATGATTTCTTTCCTCACATTAGTGTTACACTGAGGCTCAACTTTTATGCGTGGGGCTTTACTTTTCAACTTACAGAAGCTACCCTTCCTAGAAGAAAACACAAATAAGCTTGTCAAGAGTTGAACCGGGTTCCTAGCGAATGCCTTTTGAGTTGAGAGAGAGAGAGAGAGAGAGAGAGAGAGAGAGAGAGAGAGAGAGAGAGAGAGAGAGAGAGAGAGAGAGAGAGAGAGGCATATGCTTGGTGATCTAGTAAAGAGCCCAGAGAATGCCTGCATTTAATGGATAGCTAGAAACCATTGAAGGTAGCAGAAGAAGTACCCTGGTCTTCCTGAAGGAGAAGAGAAATAAAGATGCAGCAGCTACATCGGAAACCATGCTCACAAGCCTATACATGTTAGAATTCCGAAGGATACCCAAGTGGGTCCAGCAGGATATCGAACTGTCCACACTTCTCTATGGTTCAGTTAAAAGCCGTATATATATAGTTAGAGAGAGAGAGAATTAGTATATCGATCGCTGAGATTTGAATTCGAAAACCAAAATTACAACTGTGAATTGAGTACATGCAAAATATAAAAATATCTTTTGCCTTTTAAGTTCTAATTTCGGCCAAAATACTATCAAACTTGAGATGTGCAGGTCTTGCTATGTCAAAATAAGTTAGATTTCTAGAAATATAACAAAAGATTTTTCTTCTTAATGTGAAGATTGATAGACTGATATTCATTGGCAACTCTTCTAGTTTAAGTGGAGCATGTAGGAGATTAAGATCCGAGTACTGCTGGCCCACTGGGATATTCTTTGGAATTCAAATATGTATAGGCTCGTGAGTATGTATTGTTCCACTCAACTTAGCTTATGCATCTTTTTCTTCTTCTGAAGACCAGGTCCTTCCTCTGTCGTCTTCCATGACTTCCTGTTATTCATTAAATGCCAAGGCATTGCCTTGTGTGAATTGTATAGTGGTTTTCTGCACAAGGTTGCCAAGGACATACTTCTCTCTCTCTCTGTAGTGTGGGGGTGTCCTTTTATGTGTGTGCGTGAGAGAGAGAGAGAGAGAGAGAGAGAGAGAGAGAGAGAGAGAGAGAGAGAGAGAGAGAGAGAGAGAGAGAGAGAGAGAGAGAGAGAGAGAGAGAGAGAGAGAGAGAGAGATTAACACCAGCAGGCTAGGAAGTTCACCCTTAAGGCCGATAATGGACATTAGACAAAGGAAAAGTTGAAACCCTAGATTCCCATCTAGCAGTCGAGGTCATCTCGAATTACAGCAAACCCTTGGGGCAAAACCACTAGCTTGGTGCACTTGAAATTTCTAATTTGTAGGAGGGAAAACTAACATAATATTAAGGTGGTTACCGGACAGTAAATTCAGATAGGAGCAGAATTAACTCGGGTCCAAATATATGGATGCTAATTTAGAAAATCATGGATTTGAATTGAATGTAATGAAACAAACCTGATGGTTGGCTTCCAATATAGTCTTTCTTTTTGAATGAGAAGAAAATTTTATCCAATCATCTTGGTATAGCAAATAGTAAATTGCTGGCCCAGTTTAGATCGCCACGTTTGCTAAGCATATAGTATGCCTCTTAAAAGTATGCGTCGCTATTAATGAAATCTTGTGATATTGAATCTAATGAAGATATCCGTGCGTAGATGCAGCAGGAGATCCTAGAAGATAATCCTTGAAAGGGTTGGCGTGCAGGAAGAGTTTGAATCTGCAAAAAAAAAAAGAATTCTATTTCTTTCTTTAATTTTTGTTTAAAGGATAAAGAAGGAGCAATTTGATGGTTCATAATGAGAAGAAGAGATGCCAAACGTTTCGAAATTCGAAGATGAATTTGTTCTTGATGAGCTGCTATATCTTCAAATTTATGATTCCTTGGCGTAAAATAGAAAGAGTGATGCTGAACATGGGTCCGTTTTCTCATATTATTGGCTTTCTCAGATTGATATGTGGGGGCATATTGCCAACTTTTCGTGATAAAGCTGAGCATGAGTTTGAGGTTGTACGTGGATGTTGATGTGATGAGACAGATAGAGGAAATCCCCCATGCCAGCTTTCATCACAAATCCTATCAGAGGATTCCCGGCAAGCCCATGATGCTACAGTGGGGTAAAAGAACAGTTTCAGGAGTTCCTCTCAAAAACAAAAAACAAAAAAAAGGAAAGTGGAGCAAATTTCTGGCTTACATAATCAAACTAACTGAATTGTGAACCAGAACTAATATGTACCCCTTATTTTTACCTTGAGGGACCAAATCTTTTAGTTTTGTCCCGGAGTTGGTTGTTTTTTCTGCTCTCCTATCTCATTTGGTGTCGAATCAGCAATTTTTTCTTTTCACATTGTATCCTTAAGTTTATAAATAGTTAGGCATTTGGATATAAAACTCTCTCTCTCTCTCTCTCTCTCTCTATATATATATATATATATATATATAAAGAGAGAGATAGTAGTACATGCTTAATCTCATTCTTACCAAAATCTATTCAAACATCTCTACTCTTCAATTAATATGATGAACAATGAAAATTTAAATTTAAAAAGTAAAATATATCATTTATACTTTTTCATATTCTACATGTTTTTCTTTTTAGATTCAAATTTCTAACTTTGTTCATGCCGATTGAAGGATAAAGATATTTGAGTGGATTTAAGCCTTAAGAATTTTGAGCACGTAGCACTCTCTCCTCACTCAATGCAAGGTGTTTGGCTTCGGCTCCCCTTTAACCCGAAAAAGGAAAGAATATATCAAAATCGAGCTCATGGCAGTTAAAAGTAATATAAGTGACCCCACTTAACATGTTTGACAACAGTTTAGGTAGTCCATATGCACAATTTTCCTTTCATCTTTCTATTTACCATTAGTTCTAAAGCGTCGCTGTCGATTATTCTGCAGCCAATCACTAACAAATTGTCGACGAAAATGCTAATCCGTGGATATGTAGTTACAGGAGAAGATCAAGGTATATTGAAGCTCGAATAATCTAAAAGCACTGTTTTTCCAATACCAAACGGGAACGGATCTTTGTGGCCATTATGCTGGAGCATTAAACTCTCATAAAGCTAGATAAAATTTTATTGCTTCCTTCAAACAGTGTTAAGGCCTTCCAACTATACAATACATGAGACCATTAAGGAAACAGTTTGCTTGACATCAAGATAAAGTGAGAGACATTAACATTGTCGCTGAGAAACTACACAGAAGACATGCAACAAATCAAAAAGCCGTAAAAGGCCTAAAATTACACAATGAACCTGTTGTGCCTAGGAATTCCTGTAGACTTCAGTTTTGCTTAGAGAGCTGTAGTTTCTATTATATGTTATTGATAAGAAGAAAGAAATGAACATGTAAATCTTTGCAAAATACTGTCTCACCTAAAAAAAATCACTAATATATATATATATATATATATATATATATATATATATATATATATATATATATATATAAAGAGGGACCCTCGTATATGCTAGCATGTACAAACAATTCTTAACCATCCATTTTGTATGTTCATTTATAGATTCCCTTGACAAGGAAATATTATATTTGATAGTGTTAGTGTTGTCAAGATAGTAGATCCTACCAAAGATTCGAATTAAGTGCTTAGAATAAAGTATTGTGGAATTTAATCATGATAAAAAAAGGAATTATATTTAATGTAAAACTAATTTTCCTATTCTGCATAAACAACTTAAGCGATACCATCAAATAAATGTTTCATTGTTTTGTAAGAAAAAATATTAGGATGTATATATATATATATATATATATATATATATATATATATATATATATATATATATATGAAAATTAGATCATGTCTATATCCTCACTTTAATACTTTCTAAAAGCAATGGTCGAATAGGAAGAATCGATTCACTCTCTATAATATATATTACACGACATGATACATTTTGTGTGTGGTAGACTATAGATAAGAAGGCTACCTGCCCCAATGACGGGCTCTTCTTGAATCCAAGTGAAGTTAGACCATAGTGGACAACAATGAAGAGGTAACGCCTATGCAGTGAAACAAAGAGAAAGGAAAGTATCTTGGTTAACTGCAATGGTTGGGAGAATAGTGCAGCCAAGCCAAGATCGTGCCTATATTTTTTGAAGGTTGGGAGTGTTTTATTGAACTGTTTAGTTTAGGTGGTAATATCTTTAGGATCATAAAATTCTAAACATCGTAGGATCAAGATTGAGATTTACTAAGACCTTGCAGCTTAGTTGGATTGAGATACTTTCATGTGCATATAACACAAAAACATATGAGAATAGCGCCTAAGAATCCATGTAATCTTCACTTTCTCCTACAAGCTGCACTATCTACTATTGTCAAGATCCCAATCTAGATCTTAAAATCTTTTGTTTTTACTATATCTTAAATGCTTAACGATCTCAATCTTAAGTGTAGGATCATATTATTGTTTACAGGCAACAACTTTCCTTTTACGCCCTTTTTTGTTGCTTGCCTGCAACTCTTTACAACTTTTAGTTGGATCTCCGTTGGGCCTTAAAAAGATTAACATAATCACTCTAATGGAGATTCAGATTGAAGATCTCCATTACCAAGCATGAGAGTGGTAGTGCATGTTATAGTTTTTGTTTTCTTTTTGAGCATCTAACCAGTCAAAATATAGATCAAACATTTTGTAGTATCCTTTAATGGAAATGAGAGATGGTTGTACATAGGCGTTTTCGTGAAACATAGAGCATCCAAGTAACCAGCTTTAAGAAAAACTGATAACTTTATCCTTCAAGATAGAAGTATGCAGCTGAAACTATTTCTCTTGAGAAGTTCATTATTTTTGCGATTTTTTCTAAATCATTTAATGATATTATATAAGAACTTGCTTTATTTTCTGTATTGTCTTTTGTGAGGGAAACTGCTAAAGAACAGTACTTTTACCCAACAGTGGCATCATTGCCTTGCAGGAAGACTGCGGTGGGATTGCTGGTTGGTTAGATTCCTTGGAACAAAATTCGGTGAAGACGAGGCGGGAGATTCCATCGGTATGTCTCATCACATCAAAGCGATCACATCAACATCATGTTTGAAATGAATGTACAGCCTCAAAACTCATCATCATGTATCATCTCTCTACAGCTCATTCTGGGAGCGCAAATATGAAGAGGCAGGCCCAGGATCAGCCCTACTCTCACCTTTTCAGGCCAGGAAATCATAAATGAGCAGCAGATCAACCAGAACAATCTCTTTCGAGTTTTCAAAAGTTTGGCGTCGATTCTCATTGTTTTCCTGATTTTATTCTCAAAAAGAGTAATAAAAGAAGATAAGTATCTTTTGCTTTGCTGATTCATAATATTCCTGATTCATCCTTGCATGGATTGCATTGCATTGCCTTGTCTTGGAATCTCCTTCTGAATACGCATGCATAGATTGTTTGACTGTCAATCCGCGAGCAGTAGTAGTAGTATTATACTAACTAACGTTATTAAGTACGCAGTTTGAATAGGGTTTTCCAAATCATAAGGTCATCTCTCATTGCTGCTGATCAGTCTCTCCAGTCTAAGGGCTCACCTTGAGATGGGTCCTGATCGTCTATTGATCAGTTGAGTGTGGAGACTTTACTAAGCATGAGAATAGTAAGGAACAAGAATAAAATGGGTACCAAGTACCTGATTTTGACAAGATAAGCATAGAACACCAGACTTGAATATGTGTCTGTAGGTGCAATCGCATATAAACATAATATTATAATGACATTATGAACTTAAAAAGCTAACAGAAGCCAAAAATTCATTTAAACCATAGTTTCTTTCCTCAGTGACCAACCGAATCTTACCGAAAAAAAGAAAAAGAACGAAAGACTTGAATGACAGGTACAGCAATGGCCGGTTCCGGTCAGTTTCCAACTGCCTGTTCCAGTTTACTGGTAACCAAGAATGGGACTGGACTCGTTCTGGTTCTGGTTTGAGGCTCAAACTATTCCGAACTGAGAAAAAGGTATAACATATTTTGAATTAAAAAAAAAGGAACCAGTAGTTTGGAGCTGCTGGTTCCAGTTTTGGGCTAGTTACGATTCCGTGGAAGATGGACCCTTAACCAAACCGGGTGGTTCCCAGTTCTAAGTCCGGTTTCAATGATTCTGATTCCAGCCCATTTGTGGTCCAGTTTGGTTCCAATTCGAACTTCTGGAATGGTTCAGAAGTGGCCATGTCTGGGGAGGTACATTCCAGTGCTGTGTTCATTTCTAGCGACCGTATGATCAGATCTCCACATAAGAGGTGGCAGGGTTAATCATAGGCATCAACTTGTTTCAGAACACCATAATCGATGTAAACTCTGAATGAGTTACTTATTTTGGCTTAATCAAGTTCAAGAATTGGATAACTGAACAAAAACCATTTTATATAAAATGGGGATGCCATGAAAATAGTGTCACCAGCTCCATCTCTGTCAATGCAAGGTTTTCAAAGAGCACTACTTTCTGGCATTTTAAATTCAAGCGTCTTAAGCATGCTACAGTAGTCTAAAGTTTTTATTAGCATGCTAACTTCGTAGGTTATATTTTTGAAGTAGAATTCTAACGTGCACGCAGATTTCACCTGTAAATGATGTATTCTAACCATTGAAGAATCAAGCAGTACAGAGAAGGTTTACATGCATTCAGGATTGTACAACGAGAAAAAATTCACAAACAAGTAATCATTTTTAAAAGTTTGTGTTCGTGTTGGCCCATAGTAGCACGAAAGAAATTCGGTTTTGGTCAAGAAATGACATGACACAAACATGAATTGGAACACGAAATTCTGACCGCTACGTACAGATATCCAACGGTTCAGTTCACAAGGTTTGGATTCAGCAGATAGCAACTTCACTTTCTTTTAATTGGTGATTCTTTTATCACAGGAACATCAAATTTGAAACGCCTCCGTCCATCGCAGTCTTTTGATGTTGTTGTGGAGGCATCAGTAACAGTGCTTCAGCATAATGTAGAACATCATATTTGCGATAACAAAACCATCCCTACCACTACTTGTGTAAAAATCCCTTCACTGTAGAAATCTTTGTTGCCCAATTACAGAAGCTTCTCGAAAGTTAAATTTCTGCAGTACAATTGAGCACCCCTACCACATCAACCCTCGCCCGAAACCCAACTATATGCCCTCAAGTGAAGGTGGTGGTTGTGGAGGTTCAGTGGTGTTAGGGAAGATCCCTTTTATCAAATACAAGCGAAGTGCAAAACGTCGATGAGCTATCTATCTGAAACTAGCAATGCTGTTTTGTTTGTTTCATTGTTCCCAAATACAGTTGCATTGCTAGGCATCACATCTTTAGCAACATGCTAATGTTAGGCAAATATATCATGCGCTCATTCAATGCGACATTGACACCGTGAAACTTAAGGCAAGGTTCAGTTGGATGAAATTCAGGTGAGGCGGTTTATATAATCTGTGAGAAACTCGGAGTGCTTGTATTGCTTTTTGGATCTTTTCCAGTTTCAGGCGAGGCAGTTGCCTCACGTTTCCGCCACTGAATTGGAGTCTGACCATTGGGATGTTAATCAGACTAAATACAGAACCCACTCCAGACCATCATATAAACAACAGACGTTAGGAGTCGTTTGCCATAGCTAGCAAGAATCTGTTGTATGAAGCAACTACATACGTATCTTATTAGCAATAGGTTAACTGCAATGTAATCCATTGTTTGGAATCAGGAACTCGCTAGGGAATTTTACTATTGAAAATGTGGCATGTATTCCTCCATCAATCTCCTTCAATGCCTTGGTTTTAAGGGTGGCAAGCCTTTCACTGAACAGTAGAACAATTTTACAGGCTAACATGCATTGGAAGAAGCTGAACCGCAAAGCTGTTTTAGCAAACAAAAATAAAAGAATTTGCGCAAGAAGCTAGAAAAACATGAAATTTTTTCAATTTTAGTATCACTGTGTTCTCGGTAAAACACACTGGTCAGGGTAAAAGAAAAACTCTCGCAGTGGGAATTCTTTTCCATAAAGTGAGGCACATGGCCAAGCACTTTCATGATGGCCTGTGTGTTATAGCCCAAGATTAAACCTCTAAGACAAACTGAAGGAGAGACAGAGTTGCTATATGTTTAGAATAGCCTACTGTGTAAACTGTGGACTATCTTCATCCTGCAGTTGTGTACATCTGCAGTAAGCATGGAATACTAAAGGCAAGCATGGCATACTAAAGGCAACCCCCTGTGGACTTACAAGAAAATCACTATCAAATGGATGCAAACGAGAGCACACGTTTGAAGAAGCAGTTAAGGAAAACGCAAAGATAAAAATGAATTACATACTAATAGTTAATGAAGGTACATACATCCCTATATGCCGTTATGCTTTTCAGATATACACCATATTACTAATCTAAACTTTTTCCCGCATTCAATTTCCCAGTCAGATCATTTTTCAGAAAGAATCGAACAAACAATCTCCTACAACAGACCAATGCCCACAAACACTTCCCTCTAACCTTCCCAAGTACTTATTTTTATGCCCCATTCCCTTAAAATGCATAAATTAAACAATAATGAATTCTTCCCTAAGAGCGCCAAGAATCAAACAACTCCTATTCTAACAACCTCTATTTAGCATCTCAGCGAACTGCAGATATGAGACCTCTCTCTGCTGCCTCATCTCCCTATAGAACCTGGCAATGAACTCATCGGCCAGCTGGTCAATACTGTCGGCCCCCCTCCTCCATCAACCTCACATTCTTCGACCGATTCAGGCAACTCTCCGATGCCATTGTCGATGACCACTATCTTCAAGTCCTCTGACTCGATCTGAACTCTGCCCACATCCTCTGCCTTTCCTTTGCATGGTGTGCAAAGAAGCAGCGGATAGAAATATCCTGCCACTCTTTTCCTTGTGAAAACATGGGAGCTATTAGGAGAGAACTCATACCCTGGAATAAAATTATAGTTGTAGAGAATATGGTTTCTGAGTATTCTCGCTCTCTTGAAAAGAAGAAACTTGTGCTCCAGTCTTCCTCCATGCTCTCTTATAAGAATTGTATGTTCAATAGCTCCCAAGATCTCTTATTCCCCATTGTTGGAACTTCTCGTTCATCTGGCTGCTCTCTCTCTCTAAATGAACTGAGTGATAATATGAAAACCTTTTTGTGGGTGCTTCTCATAGATATGGTATATACAGCAAGGCAACTGTCATGCATTAGAGAAAAAGGCGATCAGAAAAAACATTGAAATGCAAGGCTGGAAAGTAGTGGATGGTCGGTGGTGGCGAAGAACAGAGGAACCGTCGGAGGATATGAACCGTCATATAACTTCAATACATAAGTCATTTTTTCATGGTTTTGGTTAGAAGAAGACAAGGAGGATGAGCATGCATGCCAAGAACAATACTCCTTAGTCGCTAAGTTTCTCCTTCTCTCCACTTTGTGCATGCTTTGACGGTGTGGCTGGAGAGAGTAGCCTACTTTTTCTGCTATTTGTAGAGGCCCCGACCAACTTGTTTTTTTTTACAAGAGGTGGGGCGAAAGCCTAACACACATGCAACCTTCGGGAGTCCAACTGCTCACCAGCAGCAAGAGCACCCTTCGTTGAGCTAATTCTCTTGGTGCAGCTGCTTGCTTTTTGAAATGACTATATTCAGTACACCCTTGATCCCCACAATATGTTTAGCTATGAATAGAATGTGTTATTAATAAGAAATGACTACGCAATACGCTATGAGCTTTCTATCAGTTTATAATAGTTTTTCCCTAGTCGCACCGAAAGCATTAGTTCAATGGCAGGGTGTTCTTGTGCCGTTGTTGCTGGAGGGAGTTCGACTCCCAGAGGGTGCATGTGTGTCAGGCTTCAGCCTTCTCTTGTAACAAAAGAAAAAACTTTGAAATGACCAAGTTGTAAAGCTCCATATAACATGCCATGACCAAATGGGCTCTGGTATATGAGGCATTTACTCATTGAATTTAAGAAAAATAAGAGAGTATATCCTATTCTTCATCCTGCCAATTATGATCATTACCTAATTCAACTGAGATCTATTTTCTAAACCAACTCTAAGATCTTCTAATAAGGCCTACGATTAAATATGCAGCCACAATTGAACCATATGCAATTGGCCTCACCATAGAAAAGCTTTTTAGATCCACCACTAATCGTACCTCACAACCAGAGCCAGACCTCTTTTACTGTGCCAACCTTGTAGTCAAAACGTTGTATGGCGCTGCCATTCTTGAGCCTCAAGTTTCTCCTTTTGGAGATGGCTGCATCACGAGTTTCTTACCAATTCCTTCTGCGACTATGGCACTCTACACCAGTCATCTCACTTGAGTTAAAGCATTTAAAGAAAAACTTCTTAATTATGTTCGAAAAGGTAGTTGCTACTTGATATAAACACAGTGACATCAATTTTTTGCTTTTCCATTTGAATGTTCTTTGACATCAACTTAGTGCACCCAACATAATTGCCCAACTCATTTGCATTTGTTTCATACTTGTGAGCCCCGATATACCTGGCTAGGTCGGGCAGGTCACAGATTGGGCTTACCCAAGTAAGTTTTGGACAAAATAGGTCTTGTGTGCAACCTACGTGGGATTTACAAAGGGTTGGAGAGAATTGAGGGCTGACAATTTCATCTTTGTGTCGTCGGGTTGTGTCAGAAACAGGTGAACCCAAGTATAGCCTAGCCAATCTGGTGTTGCTTGTGTCCGTGTTAGATTTTGATATAGGACATCTATTGCTACCGCATTCGTGTTAGTCGTGACATATATGTTCGGACTCTCAGGTCATGTTGAGTTGGGTTTTCACGTTGGCATAGTGCGCACCATTTCTATGTAGCTCACTACACTACCGAGATAAATCTGGATCCACTTGGCATAGTGGACACTATTTCTTTCAAACAAAGAGCACAGTCATAAAGAATATCCTAAATTTTCTCGTTTTCTATCGGCAAAGTGATGCATTTTACTAGACCAAGCAAGAGGCACCAATCCCTATGCTCATGGGACAGTGGGTCCATTGTGGAGTCCTACACCAATTGGGTGTCAGTTGCTTTTGGAAAAAGTCGGAGGCAATGAAGGACCCCTGGGGTGCCTCCCATTAATGAGTTAAATCAGAAAAGTGACATCCAACGACCACAGTTCTCTTGCTTCTATCTAGATCGTTCACCTCTTGAAGGTGGGAACCCACCATTGAAAACGTGGGTGTTGTGTGCAGCATAAGAGGTGGGCCCTACCCACGTGGAGACATAATTGAGATCTACACTGAAATGGAATAATCACAGAGATGCATGAAAACTTTGCTTTCTGCAATTCCTTTCCTGCAAGTATGAGATGTCCACATCTTCCAATAAGAAGATAAAGTCTAATGCCCTCCACCAATTTCTTTAGTTGTAATACCAATCAATGGCATCATTAATGTTTTATAAATGCACATGCAGTCGTCAAAGTCATGCCTACAACAGATGCAACTCAAAGAATCAAATAAGTTCTGATTATTGTCTCTCTTCAGCAAACAAAGGCAACTGTTTAAGGTATCAGATGGTACAGATTGTTCAGTAAGTTGATTGATTTGCAGATGGAACGGGGTGACCTACTGGGAGGAAGTTATCTGTGCTTTAAGACAAATATACAACCATGAAATCTATTTGGAGATATTCAGAGGGAAAAGATATTCAATAAGTTGATTGATTTGCAGATGGAGCGTTTCCTACTGGAAGGAAGTTCCCTGTGCTTTAACACAAACATACAATCATAATTATTGCGAGATTGAGAAAAGGGGTATCACAGTAACTGGTTTCTAGCTTGAACGGGAGTGCCCCGATAAAAGTTCTCTGTGATTTTAACAAAATACAAAGCTACGATTCCACAAAGATTCTCAGAAGAGAGAGGGCTATTACATATATGCCGGAGACCTGAATTGGCTTAAGGTGACACTTGGTGATGATAAACAGTCATTAAAACTAATACATTTATCAGAAGTTCTACATGAAAAAAATGCAAATGAGAAAAGACGGACAGCTGAAAATAGTACACGACAAGCCAGTGTCTAATATCCCATAAATCGAAATGAAGCAATAGATGTTTGCAATTCTTCACCTACCATTGTAGGTATTCTATCTACGCCATATTGAAGACAGGGAATTGATCCTGTTAGACGTAAGGATTTTCAAGCAATTTAGAGCACCTGTGGAAATGCCCCAATGCCCTGACCTCTCAAAATGCTTGATCAATTAATTGCTTATGAAAGGTTCACAAAACATAAGGTAAAAAACCTTAGGTAGAAACTATGTCAATTACTTTCAAAATTGTAACCCCCAAAACACAATGCAACAAAACTAAGATGCTTATTGTCAAAAAAGAAAGCCACTTTCTCCAAGGGAAGGCGACTGAACATTGGAAAAAGAACACCACTAATAACAAAAAGTGAAGAGATGCAGAGCTTCAAATGGGCAGGCGAATGGTAAGATTAATCTATAATAACAGAAGGGCCTTGGACTCTTGGGTTCTAATCCTGATGGAGCTTAACTCAAGTTGTCTAACAGGAGAACACCTAGCTACAACTGAATCAAATGCACAAGAGGTGCATTTTTCATCTATAGTTTTCTAACATCAACAACAACAACAACAACAACAACAACTAAGCCTTTTCTCATACTATACGGGGTCGGCTACATGGATTCTTTGTTTCCACAGATCTCTATCATGTGCCATGTTAGCAGTTAACTCCCAATAAGCTAGATCATTCTTTATTGTTTCTTTCCAACACTTTTGTGGTCGTCCTCTACCTCTTTTAATACTTTCCAAATTTAGTTTTTCTAACCTTCTTACAGGTTCTTCTTTTGATCTTCTTTCTATATGTCCAAACCATCTTAAACGATGTTCTCTCATTTTATCCTCTATTGGTGCCACTCCTAATTTGTTTCTAATAACCTCATTATGTATACGGTCTTTTCTTGTATGACCACTCATCCATCTCAACATCTTCATTTCTGTCACAGACATCTTTTGTACATGTTGATGATTAACTGCCCAACACTCAGAACCATAAAACATGGCAGGCCTAACTGCTGCTCTATAATATTTACCTTTTAATTTTAATGGTATCTTCTTATCACAAAGAATACCTGATGCTCCTCTCCATTTTAACCAACCAGCATTAATTCTATGTGTAACATCTCCATCAATTCTTCCATCACTTTGAAAAATTGACCCTAGGTATTTAAAACTTTCCTTTTGGGGAATGCAATGTGTGCCAATTTTAATTTCTATGTCCTCTGAAGTAGCCAAATGATCAAACTTACATTCCATATATTCTGTCTTTGTTCTACTAAGTCGGAGGCCTTTGTTTTCTAATGTTTCTCTCCATAGTTCCAATTTTCTATTAACTTTTTCCTTAGACTCCTCCACTAATACAATATCATCTGCAAATAACATACACCAAGGTATTTCATCTTGAATATGTTTTGTTAACTCATCCATCACCATTATAAACAAGTATGGACTTAAAGTTGATCCTTGATGTAACCCAATATTAACTTCAAAGAAGTCTGTCGTTCCTTCATGAGTCCTCACACATGTTTTTGCACCATCATACATGTCTCTTATAAGGTTAATATATGTCAATGGGATACCTCTTTTTTCCAAAGTTCTCCAAAGAACCTCCCTCGGTACCCTATCATAAGCTTTTTCTAGATCAATAAATATCATGTGAAGGTCTTTCTTTTTTGCTCTAAAATGTTCCATAAGACGTCTCAAAAGGTGAATCGCTTCAATAGTAGATCTACCTGGCATAAATCCAAATTGGTTCTCTGTTGTACTTGATACTTGTCTTAACCTACGTTCGATAATTCTTTCCCATAATTTCATAGTATGACTCATTAACTTGATACCTCGATAATTCGCACAATTTTGAATGTCTCCCTTGTTCTTATATACGGGTATAAGTGTACTTGCTGTAGTGCTCCGTTTACTTCTAACATCACATCATTAAAATGCTCCGTTTACTTTTTTCTTAGGGGAGACATTCTTCTGAGGCACAGTTTGGGTGGTTTGACCGTTTGCTGAGGCGACTAGATGGAGTCTGGAGATCCTGTAAGAAGTAGAAATGAGCAGTGAAAACTTCAAAAGAGATAATAGGAAAGCCTCAAAAGTGATTAGAAGAGGACAGCAAAAGAAAATCCCACTTTTTTGCAGTTTAGTGCTAGTATGGCACAAGGTTAAGCACAACGATGATTGAGAAGCAATAAATGATATAGCTGTCCCCACTTAGTTTTGTATAACTAAATAAGAACAGCAGAAGAAAAAAGAAAGGTGCTACAACTTGTCCATCCTGAATAAAATCCACAGATTAAAAATTGAAACATAACATGTGACCATCAAAAGGCTCATTTAGGGGCTACATTTTGACTAATACTCAAGCTTAAATAAAAATTCCGTTTTACCCAACCATAAGATTGACAACACAAACAGAGGAACTTAAGCCTAAATGTAGATATATGAATAAACGGCATTCTTCGCTACACATCCATGCGAAGTACTATACTTATAAGCATGCAATTCAGAAAACAGAAAAAGAAAAAAGAAAATATTCGATCTGAAGTTCCTAGACACCAAACACAACAGCCAGCGGAAATTATTACTGAAGCTTTTTGAAGCACCAGACAACACAGTGATATAAAATACCATCTTGCATACCACGAAGCAACATTGAGTAATCCCTCATAATGTCCATTGGCTTCAAGTGTTTGTATAATCTTTTGGTAGTAATATAACCAGTACGGTCTCCCTAACCAAACTTGCCTTTCGTAAAAGGAGGTTGTGCTTAGCATGACAAAAGACCTATAATGTCCGTGAACAGGAGCTGGTATTACTAAAAGAAAACTAAAAATGATGCGATAATCAATCCTTCGCATTCATCTACCACCCATTAAAAGGAAAGCAAAAGAAGATGTGCAAAAATATCATCTTTCGGTTATGTACAATCAACAATGGCAACATGAAGAACGGGCAATATGCCAAAACTAATGAGCTCATCCCGAACCTCTTTATTGCAAAAAACAAAAGAACTTGTCATTCCTCACTGTAAATGTATAAGTTACTGAAAACATGACAAGAAGAGAAAGAAAATACATTATTTGTTGGAAGGAACAAAGTAAAAATGAGCTATTACCAAACAAGGGAGATGATGCTATTGTAAGACTCACAAATCCACCTTTCAAACTGAGGCTCCCACAGTCCAATCAATCTAAGCCAAGGAAAAGCGCCATCTGAACTCCTCACCAACGATGATTCTCAACATCAACATCATGAACACCATTAAGCAACGATCACCACAATTATCGTCGCCATTGATCATTGGTCATCGCCATGACCATAACGAGATGAACTGATCAGCATCACTATCATGATACCATCATCATCATCGGTGATTCGCAGCAATCACCAGCCATGGATTAAGTCGTTGCACTTGTCCTTGATCCAGCGGAATCCTCGGCGGATGGAGGACTTGACCCTGCCTTCGATAGCATATGCCTTGTAGGAGGCCACCCTCTTCTTCCGCTTCAGCTCCGGATCGCTCAAACTCCATGACTTCGACGAAGACCCTTTCGAGATCTTCCCCTTGATCTGCTGCTGCCCACCGCACCCGTTCGCCGATGGATCCATTGTCTCCGTGCCCTACCGTCGATCGCGAATGATCCGTCCTCCAAGATGGATGATTTACACTGAAACACGTTTTGAGATGTTGGTTTCTGGAGAAAACACAAACAGAGAGAGAGAGAGAGAGAGAGAGAGAGAGAGAGAGAGAGAGAGAGAGAGAGAGAGAGAGAGATTTTCCGAGTCGCTCACGAGGACACAGTATTGGAGTCCGGCGCATGTGCGGCAGAATTGGAGGGGAGGACAGGAATCTGTCTCAAGTGCGATCTCGTCACTGCTTCGAGGAAATGAACTACGAAGCGAGACAATGAATCACATCAACGGACGACGGCCGCTCTATCGGGAAAAGATCAAGCTGAAAATGAACTACGAAGACCCAAAAGGTAACCAAGCAAAAAGGATCCTTTTTGAAGGAGAACGAAGGAATCAACCTCAAAAACCTAGGAACCTTCGGATTTCGACGTTGAAGAATGCGATTCTCTGCCTTCAGGAACTCAAGAAAACCGAAACAATGGATCCATTTTCACGAAATTCACTATGACATCGCGATTTCGGGATGAACTATCACAATGAAGTACGTGAAATTGCGAAATGCGGGAGGAAAGATCGCGAAAATGGCAACGGAGAACGACAACCTTTGCTCTCCCCGAAACAGAGTCGAATTGATGCTTCGAGGGAAGAAACCGCAATTTATCGTTAACTTTTTTCCCGCATTCTCCAAATTGGGGCCTCCTCTTTCTTAAGGTAAAAACACTGGTTTCCTTTTCTTTTGGGTAACGCCCATAAAGATTCAAACCTTTTCCGTCCTTAGTAAGAGAGAAAATAGACCAAGGAGATGTGCTTCTAGGAATAAGTAACTCGACTCATTGACAGACAGCTTATTTGGAATCCATATTATCCAAGAAGACATTTCCTTTGATAATTCCAAGGATAATCTCTAACAGATTTTTTTATGACGTCATTATACATAATTAGTACATTCAGCTAATTTGCTCCCTATTATGGTCATCATTAATACTATCACCATCAATAATATAACTTTTATTATGATCACGAAACTTATTCGTAACAACGAAAGGAACATAGGAGTTTGTCACTCAAAATTTGACAAAAATATGATAGTTCGATTCGTATAGAACCTATCACTAAAATATTTCTAAAAAATAATAAGGCTAAGCGAAACGAAAAGGGTTTTTCATGAGATGGGAAATGATAACTATTAACCTTTAGTGCAGACTGATGAACTCTTTACTATCATCTTTGGCTTGCTCTCAAAAGGTTCCATTTTGTTCCTTTTCATGTTTAGAGAATGCTACCACTTGGACTCGATACTAGATGCATAGTCTGTAGAGTTGATATCTGCCATCACCTATCTAGTAAAATATTTGTTGATGTCCAAAATATAAACCCACAAAATTCATATGAATCCAGGATTTAGGTCTTACTTCCGCCGGTCGTAAACTCAAATATGCAAACTATCTATCTATATTATAGTTTGATGATTTTTCTTTAATAAGCAAGTTTGAGTTCAGGTCGTTCATACTTTATTTTTCATTATGTATAAGGAGTAAATGAGAAAAGAAAGATAATTTCTGTCTTTCTTTGTTCATATTTTAATTACCTGTTTCATTGTATGCCATCTTTGAATGAGCCATCCTTGCAATGCATTGTTGAGGTTGGTACTGCAACTTAGCATGCATGGCCTCTCTGTCTATTTTTGTGTTAAGTTGAGCTTGAAAATTGGACGGAGATGTATATTTTGAGTGAATGATTGTTCTTATATATTCTGGGATTCACAAATGATGGTTCGGATATGATAAATATGGGTCTTTGTTGGAGGCAAACATGCTGTCATATGGATAAGGCTTCCTATATATCCCACCAAATCTGAATTCCGGGGTGGGTCTGGATCATTTTATCTAGCTTGGTCCGATCAAAATATGAGAATTTGTGAATCATGCAAAAATGTTCTTAACTAGCTAACATTATATGCTCAGGATTTGAATCAAGTATGCAAGTATAATAATAATATGTTCATCCTGCTATTTGATGATAGGTTCTTGAGTAATACTCAATATACATGACAAATATAGCTGTGGGCTTGAGCCAGCATGACTTGATTATGTAAAACTAGGAGTTGACCCACTACGTGGGTGGGTGCAGAACTTGCCCAAACTTGTGCAGGTGCATGGACCCTCCCAGACTTTGGCTCATTCTCCACTCCATGCCAATAGCCCCTTCATTTGGACTGCGTAAGGATTTCCTACTGCACATTGCTTCAAACCATTCAATATTGTTTTGATCACGCTCAGATCCATGTCAGAAATGTTTCACCAGGGAAAGAAATTTTAATTCACCGTCTTGGTTTCTGCATTTTTGTTGGCTACGTGAGACCCTACAACAAACGTGGGTTAGTCCGGGTGGAAAGAGCCTGGTCGGGACCGTGGGTTCGATTCATGCTTCTCGAGAACTGGACCTTGATTTTTGGTACTTGTAGTTCTAAGTTCCATTGTTCATCAAACACAAAACTCGTAGCTAGCATGAAACCGTTGTTCCATAGTTCCAGTTTCAGTAAAAAAATGTCGCCACCAGGGGGAAGTGGGTGACTGAAATTGGACCCATGGGCTTCCCACAAAAATTCAAGTGTCTCATTTTCTTTCATGTTGCTACCTCATCTCGCATGAAAATCTAGGCATCAATAGTACTTGTAAACCAAACATAAAATTATGGTTCCTGATAACCACAGTGGCAAGCTTAAGTAGGTCTACTATGCTTGCAGTTCTACTACTAAGGACTTGGTACCACGAATCAAACACATCCTAAGCATCTAGTCCTCGAACCAGTTCATAGGGTAAATAGGTATTAAAAAATCATGATTAGAAGGCCTGCTTTGATTTTCGGGGTGATGGGTATGGAAAAAACATGGTTGAGAAGGTCCCATCTTTGTGCCTCACCGTATCGTATCGTGGGAGATCAATCTCTTGCTATTTGGCCTGGGGATACTATGAGAAACCCCCAAATATAATAAAGAAAGAAAGAAAGAAAGAAAGAGGGACCTAATGTTTAAAGTAAATAATACATTCCATAAGCAACATGTACTTAATTATAGAAATGTAGTGATATTGTAAGACCCCAATGCAAAATTCATATGATTCCCATGAATAGCTATTTTAATACTTATAACATACTCATGGTACTTGAGTGTCTTTGCATGAGGAAGGTCGCAATTGTAATTCATT
The DNA here is from genome assembly GCA_036023115.1 of Brasenia schreberi. Classification (NCBI taxonomy): domain Eukaryota; kingdom Viridiplantae; phylum Streptophyta; class Magnoliopsida; order Nymphaeales; family Cabombaceae; genus Brasenia; species Brasenia schreberi. Next base: position 1,229,038 of record JAYKKT010000078.1, read on the forward strand.
TATTTTGCTTCTCAATTATTGTTTTACTATGAGCTGGAGTCCTCGTGCAGCTTGACCCGAGGGGCAGGCAATGTGTCACAGGACATTAATGTAGGACTTGTCCTATTCTTTTTGGGCATATCATATGGTAAAATATGACCGCATCTTGGTCAACCTAGATTGAATTGCATGTACCCATGTCAGGAATCTGTGTCCCGTATTCAGGCCGGTAGACTTTTTCTTCTAGGGTTTGAATTTGATCGTCCACCCCCTTCATCTGCTTATTATACAACGTATGTCCAAATAAATCTTTTCCATGCTTGTGGTCGGGCCGGGTGTTCAAGTAACCACCAGGACCGAACCAAACTGCCAGACTAGATATCGGGCAGTTTGGTTCGGTTCGGTTCTAACAAGGAAAAAACATTGGCAGTTTGATTCATGGTCCTAGTGTTGGAACCAAACAAGGAGAACCAAATACACACACATATATGTTCATATAAAAAGTTTATATGCTTATGTACATATAATCTTGATAAGTAACGAGTGTATATATATATATATATATATATATATATATATATATATATATATATATATATATATATAAAGTTTATATACTTATATAGATATAAATCTTGAAGTTTATAGGCTTATATATACGAGTTTTATAACCTCATATACATATTAAAATGGGACCCTAAATCCAAATAATATATTGACATACCCTAAAATAAGTAGAACTGTGGTTGAGAACCAAACTGTCAGTTTGGTTCTCTAAAAACCAGGAACCACAAATAGCGGTTTAGCTCAAGGTTGAGGCTAGAACAGAACCAAACCGAACCGTAAACACCTGTACTTGTGGTGGTTGAATGTAAGTCTAAGTTGGTTTCCTATCAGCAGCAGGCCTAGAACCCTTTTTGGGTGATGGAAATAGCCCATGGTCGAAGTAGTAGGTTATAGTTTTGTATTGTTTTAATGACATGATGAGGCAAAGGTGCTGTGGACTCTGTAAACAGCCTGAATCATGATTATAGTTGTTTATTTTTCAGGTTTAACCTTGAATTATGGAAGTTTAGAGTTTTACTCCAGTCTGCGAAATCTAACATGGTTGCCCCTTTAATATTCAAAGAAAAGTATTCCATAGCTAAAACTGAGAGTATATACTTAGTCTACGGCTTAAATTGTGAGCTTATACGTCATGGTTCATGGTTCATGGTTTGAACCGTGGGCTATTTTTCAGTCTACAGCCAAAACAACTCAATGTAAACAGTAGCAGATGCTGAAAGATGTGGTCTATGTAGATGCACCACCAATCTAAGATGAATATTAGGAGTGGCATGAAACTCATATCTGGATGCATAAATCATGCTTAAACCCATGGGACAGTTCAAATCCAGCAATTTCCCATTTGAACCTCAGTATGGGCCGAGAAAAACAAAGAAAAGAAGAAAGAAAGAAAGAAGAAAAAGAATCATGATACGATCTGGGACCCTTTACCAAAAGAGTTGTAGATAGGTTCAATCGCATTCTGGGTCCAGGTGGGTCCATGATCCGGTGGAGCCGCTGGTTCTGTGTTCCAGTTATGGTGGGTGCAGTATCCATCTTTCACTCACTATAGATTGATACCTCACTTTTTAAATCTAAATTGATAACACTTATTCAGACTGCATTAGATAACTGAACCATGGAGCTCATAGTTAGACGTGGCTGGTTTGAAACGGTCCGACGGTTTCAAGCGGAACTGAACTGGGTCAGGAATCGTCTGGAACTGGAACTGGCATAATTGGATCCAGAACCGATCCGAAACTCGGAGGTTTTAGAATTTTGTATTTGTTTAAAAATTTTATTTTTAATTTTTTTGTCAGGTTTAGATGGTTTATAACTCAAATTGGAACAACCGAAAACCAACAGTTTTGGAATCGTAATGGGAACCAGTTCCAGGTTGGTTCAGGTTCCCAGATAATTGAAACGGATGAAACCACCGATCCAGTTCACCCCGATTCAACCATGTCTACTCATACGGGCATACCATTACAACGAAGGCCAAAGCACAAGTACAAACACGAACGAAGACCCAATTTTGTCTGCAACATTAATGAGTGAGGTTCCTCAACACCTATTCAGGGTACGTGCCTTTCACCATTTTACTTTGAAATGCAGGCACCTGAAATCGAACAGTCCTAGTGTGACCTTGTCCAACCCATGGACCCAATGGAATCTATGACCTTTATCTCCACTCGGACTCCAAGTCCGGTGATTCAAACACGCCTAGTAACACACGTATTCTCCAGCATTCTTACGTAACCTGTGCTCACTACTTGAACTATAAGGACTAACAACAACAACAACAACAACAACAAAGCCTTTTTCCCGTACTAGATAGGGTCCGCTACATGGATTCTTTGTTTTCACAAAGCCTTATCATGTAACATGTTAGCAGTTAATTCACAATAAGCTAGATTATTCTTTATTGTTTCTTTCCAACACTTTTGTGGTCATCCTCTACCTCTTTTAATACTTTCCAAATTTAGTTTTCATGCCTTCTTATAAGTTCTTCTTTTGATCTTTCTATATGTCCAATCCATCTTAAAGGATATTCTCTCATTCTATCCTCTATTGGTGTTACTCCTAATTTGTTTCTAATAACCTCATTATGTATACGGTCTTTTCTTGTATGACCACTCATCCATCTCAACATCTTCATTTTTGTCACAAACATCTTTTGTATATGATGATTAACAACCCAACACTCATAACCATAAAACATGGTAGGTCTAATTATTGCTCTATAATATTTACCTTTTAACTTTAATGGTATTTCTTATCACAAATAATACCTGATGCTCCTCTCCACTTTAACCAACCAGCATTAACATGAGAGAATATCGACCACTCTTTAAGAAAACAATAAATAACAAAGAATGATTTAGCTTATATTGGATTAAATATTAGCTATAAAAAAAAAATAATTGCTGTTGTGGTGTTTGGAAACTAGCAGTCGAGATAGAAGTTTATGAACTCCCGGAATTTTTTTTACTAACAACCTTCTTTGTGGTTGTCTTGAAGAATACCATCAAAGAGGCAGCTTCTGAATTCGTGAAAGAAGGGTAAACCCTGTCTCCTTTCTATTTAAAACCCAAATGTGAATTCCCACAGTCAGAAAAGGATTGGCTATTATACAGGGATGATATTATTTCTCTTGGAACAATCCACTGTAGGCTCTGAGTGCAATGCTATTTTATTCAGAGTTCTCATCATGTTTCCTATTCTGAATCCTTTTTGTTGGTTCCCTCTTCTGTTATAAATATGTGGAAATTAATAAAGGCGTTGGTTGCCTACGAGAGAAGAACCAGTGTCTCGATGAACTCCTCCATGCAAAGCATCAAACTACAGTGAGGACTTCACTGTTGGACCCATCTTCCACCATGATCAGTCTCATGCTTTTACTTGTTGACCAGGGGACTTAAACTTTGCGTCCTCTTGCTTGGGCTGTAGCACCACCCCCATGAAGGTAGATTATTATGAGCCGTATGATGAAGCACCATATGAGTGATTGTATAAGGTTCCAAATCTGAATATTTCAACTGATCGAATCCTCTAAATAATAGGTATCTGTAGTTCCTGATTTCTTCTGAGAAAATTCATCAAGCCACTAAAGTTTTGTCTTCACAATGCAAATAAGGAAAGACGAACTGTTGTAAAAGTTTTAAAGATGGAGCCCACATGCAGAATATTGGGTCTTACTTTTACCATACGAGAGAGTGACAAAACTTTTCCTTTTTTACTTTTGACCAGTGATAATCATGAAGCTTGGGCTTTACCTACTTGGTCTTGTGGTTAAAAGGATTTGAGGAGCTTGCTTCTCACAAAGAGCCATGGTTCACCTGGCTAGAGGGTCGACTCACAAGTTTAAGGTCGTGTGTTCCATACCCCGACTGTGCATCCAGCTTTGGCATCCCTATTGTACCACCAAAAGGAAAAAAGAAGAGCCTCGAGTCTCCTGGCTGTAGGTGGTTGTTGCTTCAGGAGGACCCTCAAGTTGAATATCGTGAGTTCGATACCCGGGGCTTCCATGTAGCTAGCCCACTTAAAAAGGGTAAGCTTGCTTGATTTTGGTCCGACTCGCAATTCACTACTGACCCCGTTTTTGATAGTTATTTCAACTGCAGTTACATCAATATAAATTAATAGACAACCCAATCTTATTGCAACACATTAAATCTTTAACTGAAAACTGAGAAGTAATTGCAAAACAATCAGAATTAAAGAGGTTCGGATCCAAAAAATATCAAATTATGAATCCATTAATTCTCCGAATTATAAACGAAACAAAACCCAGTAGTTAATTTTTCCAAATAAAATATAAGTCAAATAATTGAGGCTATCTGCTTCGAGGGATTGTTTATGCTTTTCCAAATGGACCGATGTACCTAACTTTAGAAATTAATAATATTGGTGCAATTGAATCACATGAAACTTGCTACCCAACAAATAAAATATTTATTAATACATGAACAATTTCTGTCTATTTATTAATTATTTAATTTTTAAGAAAAGTTAGCACGTGAAACCCTGGAGAGGCAGATTGATCCAATTACTAGATCCAAGATCCGGTTTAAGATAAGTTGGCTACTGCACAAAATTCAAAAGAAACATCATGGAAGCTCATTGAAGTAATTTCATGGTATACTTCTCTATTACGATAACAGTGAGAAAGATTTCAAGCCTAGAGGGAATTAACGTTAAGGGGATGCAATCACACGACTCCAATAATGTAAGCACAACAAGACGATGAACAAACCTACAGAGAGATAATAATGGACAGTCATAACAGTATCTGTCTGCTAAATGAGAGGCAACCCAAATTTCATTTACATCTTCCTTCAAACTCTGAAGAAAATCACAAAATCTAGAACAACAAACAAGAAATTATTGAATCTGTATTCTCAAAAAGCTTTCCTGCTCTTCTCCTTTCGGCAGAGGAAGTATCCCAAACTGAACAGACTGCTCCTTCCTCCAGAAATATAAGGTGGCGGCACGTTCAAAACTGGATTGATCCTTACACCATTGTTGCTGAACTCCCTCTTCTTCACCTGCGGCCTCCTCCCCACCTTCGCTGGATTTACTGCAGGTGGTGGCGGAGGTGGTGTCTTCTTCGTTGCCTCCTTGGTATTAGATCCAAGTGACTTGCTTCTTGTCAACTTGTTTAAAGTAGAGAGCAAACCAGACTTGGTGATGCTCCTACAATTCAAGCTACTGCTTCTGCTGAACTTCCAGAAGGACTTTGGCATGGCCGTTGCTGGAGACGGCAGTTTGACGTCTTTCCTGGTCTGCTCTAGGCCTTCTTGTTCTGTTGCCGGAGATGGCGCCAGATCGGTTGATGTAGAAGTGGATGCAAGAGGAAGGATCTTACCGTTAGAGAAGAGTTGATCAGCTGAAGATGAGTCATTCTGCTGAGGAGTGCAGAAATGGAAATCAGGGGAGGGAGATTCTAATAAAAGTGTGGAGTCTTCAGGGGGATTGCCTAAGCGATCTGTTTGCGAGAGGTCGCATGAGAACGAGATCCGGGGACTAAATGTCCAGCCAGTGTTGTCAGAGAAGATCTCGAGGGACATTTAAGATTGCTGCAACTATTCAGCTTAGGACATTTGCAAGGAAAATCAGGTTGGAGAAAATTCTCAGAAAGAGTCTCAGAAAGATTCAAACATGAAATAAACAAATGATCCTTAGAAGAATAAATGAGAGTCAGGCAGGTGAAGTTTTGGAGAGTAGTTCTGCACAAGTTAGAAAGAAGAGAATAGGGTTTGATGGAAGAGCACAGGAAGGTAGATAGGGAGAGTTTGTTTAGCAAATGGAGGAAAGAGAACAGGGGAGATAAAGACGCAGATCTAATTATTAATAGAAGAAAAGAGAAAGGGAACCTAACTGCTTTACTGTAGAGATGGTGAAAGGAACTCTCTCTCTCTCTCTCATAGCTAGAGGAGCAGAAAAATCAAAGGATCTCTAGGGAGTGCACGCTACAAACAACAAAGAAGGCACTTTGTTTGGCCCTTTATTTCAACAAACGAACAGAATCAATACGTAATCAGTCTCCCTCCCTTTCTCTTATAATACATAAATATTAGCTTGGCACTTATAGTGACATACACTCTTATTTATTCTAACCACAAAGACGTAATATCTAACCATATGGATGTGTTTTCTATTTTTTAGTTGGCATTTTAGCAAGTAATCAAGTTTAATGCAACCTGACAATCGAAAATGAAAATGATGAAAAGTCGAAATTCATAACTCGTGAAGAAAAAGCTGCTAAAAAACCCCAGTGATCATGCGTTAGCATTCTAGACTTTCCCTTTTCCAGGACATGACTGGCTAAACCATATAAACCTAAAATATTCTGTTCTTTCTTTCTTTCTTTTCTCTTGACGTTGTTCTTTGCAAACCATTTCCTGTGATCAATTGTGCGTCATATCTACATAACATGATAAAGTATAATATAATATCCCTTCCCTTGATCGTCAACAACTTATTGTTATGTGGTCTTTGTTCATGACAATTGAATGAAGCACCAATTAACCTTGCTCCTACTGCCGGTGATTATAAAGGCACCATGACCACTAGGATTGACAGCAGCCTTCGGAAGTCTTGATTCATATTGCTAATCCAAATTGACAATCGGTGCTGGTTACATCTCAGCTTCTTCCATTTTAGTATAATGCATGAAATCTAAGAAATCTCTTTTGACTTGAGTCCAGCATCACAGTTTAACGTAAAATTTTGGATACTTGTTATGATATAGATGAATTTTTCGAGCTCGCATAAGAAGAAATTATGTGATTGGACTTGGAATAGAAGTCTTATAGCTTATGATATTGATGTAACGAGGGGTCATTGCATTTGCTTGAAGGATGGACACAGAACCACTCTGTCGTAGATGATAGGGACCATGGAATCCATGCGGATGCATAAATTAGAGCAATTTCTAAAAGTCCCAAAGGGTCAGATGGGTTCCATTTGTGATAATCTTCTGTAACCAGATGTACTTTCTAGTGCTGCCCATTGCGTGGACATATTTACTTCAAGAAATAACTTATGGTTGCAAAGTTTCCCTCAAGATCTAAAAGCTGAGACTTCTCTTATTGCATCTAAATGCAAAGAGCGCACCATTAAACTCGTACATTTCTCCTGTGGTAAATGCTTCTGTGTGAGATTTACAGTCTAATGACATAAAGGTGTTATCTTAATTCACCAAAGGAATTTATAGATGGTTTAATAACTATCTATATTCATCAATAATGACAAAAATGTTAAGGACAATGGCACTGCTTTTTTCTCCTTAACCTGGACGGTGCTGCGCACTCAAAAACAAAAGATGTTTTGCTTTCAAGCATACCTTGTGGGACTCTGCCACCCCATAAATATTGTCAGCCACAAAATGTTGATAATTTTCTACAAGAACCAATTTTTGAAAGCTTATGCGCCTCTCTTATTCCAAGCAGTTAATCGCCTCCCAAAATCTTCCATCCTCAATTGTGGACTACTTTATTTCGTTTTTATATAAATGTCTATATCATTTAGATTGAACCAAACTTGATTCGGTTTGTACATTAGCTGTGGCCATTCTGTAAATGGGACTTGGATCTAATGATGGATTTGGAGCATCTTATTGCAAATCCAAATCTAAATACTTAAATATCTGTTCACTTGTTGAAAAGATTTCGAAATTCAAAAGCAGAATTGAAACTTGTAACAGGTAATCATACGGCATTAAACTAACACGGATGTGAAACATGACCTACCTGGATTTGACTCAGGAAATTATGAACAGCTTCAGATATATGTGACAAAATTAAAATACGAAGGCCATAGACAATGAAATTGAGTAATCTTCCTTCTTTCAATAGATTGGCAGCCCATAGCATACATGCCAAACGATTGCTTTTAAATGGCCTGATGAATGCTGGCAATTACAGATATTCACAGTCCTAGTTATAGAAATGTGAAGCTCAGTGCAACCAGGATCCGAATCCTATATGGATTAGTTACTGCATACACCAAAGAGTAATTTATTTTTTTTCTAAGAAACGCAATCAGGGTGACCTGACCCCTTCTAGGTATCTCATGATAAAAAATTACTTGAAGATTATGCAAATACTGGAGAAATGATCCTTCTAAGACTCCTCACTCTCAATTTAGCTAACTTCGTTAAGTTTAGAGAGCTTACAGTAATTTACATGCCCGTGGAAGGGTCCTAAATTCAGAGGTTTACAGCCGGTGGTCCTTGTAGAGAAGATGGGCATCTTTTAAAGGTAAGGAAAGGAAGGACTTGGTAGTGTATAAGATTACAAGAACATCGATGCTTCTTATTCTACTTATCACAGAACGGCCATGGAACTCCACAATTGGTAAAAGGCAATCGGTGAACTATCAATGGACTTGTACTGTATTGAGACTATAAATGCACACAAAATCACAAATTTTAGATGAATGCACGAGCACATGCAGAACCGATCATATGATGAAATTACCTTTTATGATTACTTTTTTTAAATCATGGAAATGCTGACCCGTCATAAATCGAGACAAACATGAACATATGATGAGATCATCTTACTATGGTTTAGAGTTGCAGTATCGACCATTACTAGTTCACGGTTGAGTAGGTGCTAATATACTCAAACAAATTTTAACTATCCATAATTGAAAAAGCAAAACGATACATATGTATTTTTTGCAGGTGTACTTTTGGATTTTTAAATTCAAATTTTAATTATTAATTATGATGACATATACCAGGTTCTCTATTAAGATTACTTTTTTAAATAATGGAACTGCCAACTTATCCTGCATTGAGACAAACATGAACTTAGTTTATGGTTGAGTAGGTTAAACCATTTTAATATTAACTTTTAAATTGGAAAATAAATAACTTTTGGTGTTGTTCTCTTGAGAAAAGTCGGTTGTTGAGATGCGGATGGTCTAGAGTATGGCCAAAGCATTATGTTGGAGCCAACTCTTGAGCACATGAACTCGGATATAGCCATTCATGCATCTGATTTTCATTAGTCTTTGCTATATTCTTCTATTCAACATAAGAGAAGGTGCATTCAGAATGAGAAAGCCACTGACAACCGTAACAATTAAAGTGGGTGTGCACATGCTAGCCAAGCATTCCCTTTGTGAAGTCTTCTCTCCCATCTTCACTATCAAGCATTTGAGACTTCTTTTTCCTTTTGCAACATCTCTCTCTCTCACATACACACAGCCATTAAAATGGTTCTCTAGGTTTTCCCTGTAAATTTTCATGAACTTGTTTCTAGTAAACAAAAATTTCGAGTGACAAACATCCTCTTCGGTACAAAGTATCAGACAATTTAGATGTTTAAATTTCGAATTCTAGTTACGGAGTGACTTAGATGGATCTGACTTTCGTTCGTAATTAAGGTCCATCAAGCGGATCAGCAGTCCAAGTTGCAGGTGGAAGTGCATCTGGATGTGGCTGGCACTGTTTCATAAGTGGCTGGAAACAATACTGACAAAGGTATGAAGCAGCATACATGTGTTTGGAAAATTATATAATTCTATATTTCTAAAACTTTTAAATTAGTCTCATGAATTAAGTTTATATAGCACCCAGAGCTTTAGCTCATCGGTAGGTGGCGAGTTCAACTCTTGGGGCTCATGCATGTGTGTGTTAGGCTTTGTATTCCCATTTTAACAACAAAATAAGTTTGTAAACATATAAATCAGTAGTTTTAACAAGCTAGATTTGTTAGACCAACAATTTCTAAAATAACAATCATGCTAAAAATAATAAATGTTGATTTGTTTAGAACAACCTGTTTCATCATCACCTATAAAGTAAGCCCCATTTAAAAATTTGTAAGTAGTGCTGGTAAATGAACCAACTCGCTTGTAGTTTGGCTCGTAACAGGCTCCACTGTGTTCAGTTCATCAAAGCATGAGTTGGACATGAACCTCAACATAGTATGTTCAGCTCGGTTCAGATTGAGAAAGCTCATTAAATTGTAGTTTTGAGTACCTAAATCATACCCTCAAGCTACTCGTATATGGTATTTAAGGTAAATGAGGTTATTTCTAATTAATTTTTTTCTCAAACTAAGATGAAGTACCCTTCTATTTTTGCATATTAGGGTCATTGATGAACATGTTTGAACATTGGCTGCTAAGCTAAACAAGGGTTCCACAGTTCCTTTGGCTCGATTACAACAACATTTTGTGAGTCTTACTTAGGTGCACCACAAGGATACATTTTTTTTTACTCTATGAGACCAATGTAGGGGTCTTCATGGTTCAGTTCTAGCCTCAACCTCAAACCAAAACAGTAGTCTCTGTTCTTCACTTTATAGAACCGAACCAAATCGTGCTATGGCCAGAACCTAACCAAACCGAACCACGGACTCCGGTTTGGTACGGTTTTGAAACAAGGTTCTACTTATTTAAGGGTTTTGCTAAATACTATCTATTATGCCATTAGATTAAATTGGACGTATGGTCCACTTTTTATATGTATATGAGGCTATAAAACTCATATATATATATAAACTTATAAACTCGTCGAAGATTTATATTCATATATGTATATAAACTTTATATATACTCACATTTTATATGTATATAAGATTATAAAACTCATGAATGTAAACTTGATGGAGATGCTACACATAGAATTAGTGCCGGTTGGTTAAAATGGAGAGGGACACCAGGTATTCTATGTGGTAAGATGATATCATTAAAATTGAAAGGTAAATATTATAGAGCAACAATTAGATCTGCTATGTTTTATATCTTCGAGTATTGACATTTAATCATCAACATATACAAAAGATGTTCGATGCATAAATAAAGATGTTGAGGTAGATAAGTGGTTACACAAGAAAAGACTGCATATATAATGAAGTTATTAGAAACAAATTGGGAGTAAAATCAATAGATGATAAAATGAGAGAAAATCGTTTAAGATGGTTTGGCCATATAGAAAGACTACTAAAGGATGCTCTCATAAGAAAATATGAAAAACTAGATTGAGAAAATGTTAAAAGAGTAAGAGGATGACCACAAAAGTGTTGGAAAGAATTATCTAATTTATATTGAGTTTACTGCTAGTATGACACATGATAGAACTCCGTGGAAACAAAGAATTTATGTAGCCAACCCCATCTAGTATGGGAAAAGGCTTAGTTGTTGTTGTTGTATATATATATATATGTATATATAATGGTTTGGTTTGGTTTCAACACTGGAACCATGAACCGCCAGGTCATTTTCCTGCTAAAACCGAACTGAACTGTAAGACATCTTTTACGGAATGAAACTGCTTGGTGATTCCATGAACATCCCTAGCTGAAAGTTTTTTTTTTTTTGCTTCATCAAATATAACTGTTTGCCTTATGTGCCCTACACTTTACTACATAGTAAACCATATATTGATCCTACATAATTTCTTATGAAAATGTTTTCTTGTCTTCATTTCATCACAGTTAGGTGCACATGGATGTATGTAATATATAAGCAGATGAATGTGCCCCATCTTCTATCTTTCAGGTTTCCAAATTTAGTTGCATCTTTTTCGAAGTGCATGACAGTTCAATTAAGTCGCACTATTTATGTTGCTAAATAGTAAGAGGTGGACCGCCAAGAATGACAATCTATACCGCGAAATAAATCATTTAAATACATATGTTCATCTTGGAAAACAATTTCTGCACATTACATCCAAATACCTTTCAATTCTGCCTTAACTAATTAATATATTTATGTTCAAATATTTAGGATGGTAAAATTAATAGTACATGTATGGGAACATCCACACAGGCATATGTATTACAAATATAAGAAGTGTATAAGATGAGAAGGAACCATTACAACGATGATCCAAAGCGCAGAATGCCACAATATGTAAATCAACGAAGATGAAGAAGCAGAAGAAAAAGAAATAAAAAAACACCAAATTTTATGTTGTTCAAGAATCTAGTAGAAGTGGACATTTTGAAAGATCTAGTCTCAACCATATGCTGATAGGGAAACCACTAAATGTGTGCACTATGAATCAATATGGAAGAGAGAGAGAGAAAGAGAAAGAGAGAGAGAGATCTGTAGAATCAGTGTAGGCATTCCATTGATAATAAAACACCTATATAACATTCATAAAGTTTTCTGGTAGGATCTAGACTTCTACTGTGGACATCCGAGTGATCAAAAGCACTAATAAGATTTTGCCTCCATCTCCATGAACCCTTATTTTCTTCCTTGTGAGGGGAGAAGTTAATTAGGAATCATTTCATTGGTAGAGTTTCTGATGTCTCAAGAGAAACAACTAAAGAGATTGAGATTGAGGTTTGGCAACCATGCAAAGAAAAAACAAGACCTGAAATGGACCTAGATTTGTATATTCGAATCTACGTTTTAAAAACTTTTTATAAGTTTTAAAAACTTTTTATGTTTCATGTTTTTTTCTTAAGTTTTTGGTTCAAAATGAACCTGGAACTGGAACTTGCTGTAACAAACAGTAACAGGAACCTGGTGAAACTTGGTTCGGTTATGGTTCATGGTCCTGGATTACTAGAACCGGCCATGTCTATCTGTGTTTACTTTTCAGTAAAATGTACACAAAGATGATGTCTAATTTTTCTAAATATCAGAGATATAAGCTATAATATAAAACTGGTACTGTGAGACCTGATCGGGATCGATCTTGAACATTGTTTGGAACAAGATTTATTATAAAAATCACTATCAAATTCTTGAATTTATTCAAAATTATATTCTTCTGTACTATGTGGAGGTTTTATGTGTTACACTAGCATGGGTTGCGACCACGACACGGCCCAAGCTAATGTCATGTGGCTGTTTCTCGTGCATGCATGAACGTGGGTGGCAACCAAAGACAATACTAATAAATTTAACTTAAGTGAAATGTCTAACTTAAATATTTTAATATCTAGGATCTAAACAACACGTCCAAAATGGTATGGAACTTACCAAACATAATCCCTAATAACAAGGTTTTCTAAATAGCCTATCATTTATCGTACCATCTAAATAGAAAGTATAGTTCTATCCGACTACTACTCTTCTCCGTTTACCTTGGAAGTGTTAGCTTCAAGTTGAACTATAAAATAATGGGTGAGGTATGACCCATAACTCAGTGGGAAGGTTAAACATTTTTAAACAAAATTCATATTAAAAGCATTCATAGTTTCATAATCATTTTATAACAAATTAGAGTTTCACTTTTAAATCATGATCTCAAATTCATACTCACACATGCACATACATCATCGGTTATGATAATTACAACCCATACTGTGTCTGTTCCAAAAGTCACATGAGTCGTCTAACCCTCTCTAATGTAATCTCTATAACCCCATCTATGACGGTAACCATATCGACTCTCATGGTATAGTGCTCGGGACACTCTATATTTATCACAAGCCAAAATGTCCGAGGGACTTGCAAGTCTCTAGAAACCTATACAAACCACACATGTACGACACATATATTTATACACTATTATATTTCAAAACCAATTACAATTTCACATTCACAATCTCATATCCAAGTCCACATATATCCAAATCTATATCCACACAAAATTTAAATACTATATTTATATCAACACATGCATATCAAAACATACTCTTTATCAACCAATCCATAAACAAATTTCACTTTAAAAGCATAACCAATAACTCATAATTGCAAACATTAGTTCATAAATATCATTAAAATATTTAGCAATCATGTACATTTAAATCCATATAAAAGAAGAAATAGCTTCTAGCATCGTTCTATAAAATAATGTACAATCCCCTATCGGAAGGAGCACTAAGATCCAATCTCCAAACTATTGGACTGCTCTTAAAACCGTCAAATCCTCTAATTTTAATCTCTAAACAATTATAAATAATTAAAATATTAGAATTCATTTAATTATGAGTGTAACACAATAAATCATGTCCAAATCAGATCCTAAACAACCCTAAAATCACCAGAAACTCAACTTAGATACATTTAAGTTATCCTCATCCGAACTATCACCGAGATTTATATCTAATCCAAATTGGATGATTTTAGGCCAAAACGGTCGATAGTGACTGTCTCTTGTCGACACATAACCTAAAACTGCTGAAACAAGTTTTGTTTCTCACCTAGAACATGTTCCAAGACCCGACTCGAACATAACCTATTTCTTACACACAACCCAAAACCTGATTATAGCCCGTTTCGATACAGAACCGTTATTGTGACACATGATACAACACAATGTCGTTTCAACGTATATTGGGCACAACATGTGTCAGACACGGCATGGCACGGGAACCACAACACACCTCAAACACGAGCCGATTCCATTTGTTTCTCGTGTTGATTTTTTCATTTTCCAGTGATACCAAGGCCGATCCCCAACCGACCACCACCCTCCCCATTTCGATCTAGCCCAACATTGGCTGTCTGTGATGCATTTCGGCTCAAAAATGAAACATAAAAGGAGACGACGAAAACCGGCGATAGCTAGTTATTTCTAAAACCCCCTCATCTTCTTAGATTAAACCAAAACACAATGACCTAAACTGAAATCAATGCAATAACAACATTGTTTGAAAGAAACGGAAGTATAAAAACGAGTTCTTATCGGATTTCGGCCGGCTGCTCGTCATCGTCCTAGCGGCTTGCTCAGCTCATGTCGGCTTTACTAAATATGAAATATGGCAGCCCTCTTATAGAGTCCACCACGATGGTAACTTGCCTCAAAATGGCCGTTGCCATCATCGTGGGCAACACCCGGTGTAACATTTGAGCAACCCCCAAATCGGGCGTTTACAGAGAAGCTCACCCAATTTACAGCAGACACAAACACGCGCATGCACACGCACACAAAGAGAGTTCTAGGGGCATTGGTTAGTAGGTTTATGTGGCTTTTCTGTAGGACTCTAAAAATTGAAAGGAGGACAACTGTGGGGCACCATGAACTTTACTTGACAATGAAGCCAGAAAAGATTCTTGAAAGCCTATACTGCTTATGGAGCTGCTGCAGAATTATTGTGGGCAAGGGGAAAACATGATGCTTGTTTTCGTGGAGTTGGGGCCCAACTTGATGCCCAACACTTACACAAAAGATTGATGCCTATCCTGTCACTCATATCTTTCACATGACCTTCAAAATTCTTTAAAAGTTTTCTCTTCAAATGACAAAAATTCTTTTCTTGTAAACAAAATTGCCAAAATTCTTAGAAGCTGAAGACATAGTAACAAAGAAACAGGACACCTCCGAGTGATGGGGATGGATTAAAAGGAACCTTTGAATTGTAAGCCAAGAATTAAATGTAAAGGGGCATTGCGTTCTTGTAGTGGTCTGCTTAATCCCTGCTTCCCAATCAAAACCAAGGCTTTTTCTGCACTAAATAACGTCGACTAGATTGATTCTTTGTTCCAGTTTGTACTTGATCCTACGCTATATTAGCATTTAAATAAAAATGAAAAAACCATGTTTCTTTTCTTTTTTTTCTTCATCTGAGGCCTTATTATTCTACCCCTCTCGAATTTTTCATCATTTATTTCTGATACTTTCATCTGGCTTCATCTCACTGCCTTTCCAAATTTTCAAATCACATTAAACCCAATTTATACCGTCAAAAAAACAAAAACATTCTATTTTTCAAGCCAAAGAAGTTATATACTAAGCCTTCCATGTTTTGAGCATTATTTCTAATATTGTTTGATTAAAAATTATTGAAAGCAGCATTTTGCATAATTTTTATTGATACATATTCTTAAATTCCTCTGTCATTGAAAGGCAGAGAGATCGTGGTGTTCTAATGCCATATAAGGAGCTCAATTCCCGATCCTGCCTCCGGTAAGAGTCTTGCCTAGGCCCATTTGCAAATAAAAGATAAAAATAGTGAGTTTTTCAGAAAATTTGAATTTATTGTGTTTTGCCTGCCTTTGTTTTCCGTGTTCAAAATTTAAAACTTTTCCAAAATGGTTAAAATAGATGGAAAATTTTACACGGTTTTAAATCACCCTGAAGTATGTCATTCATTCTTCATTCACCTCAAGAAATGAGACTCGTACCTTTCACTTCATAGGCGGTCGATCCTAGCCTTTGTTCATTATCTCAATAAGGAAAAAAGGATTGACTGATGGAACGTGAACGATTCATTTTTTTTGGTGACATGACAAATTAAAGATAACTATACTCATTTAAGGGATCATCCTTGTATTGTCAGTCCCAAGCCCAGATATAAGAGGAGGATTATGTTAAGTTTCTCATAGCCAGCGTAAAACTTCGTCGGATTTTTATAACATGGATTACAAAAATTATGAGCATTGCTTTGGGGCGTTCCCCTCTAACGACGTGCTGTAGAGCCCGAATGCAGTAATAAGTAAGTAAGAGCCACTGTATTTTCGCCAAAATGTAGTGAATTAATTGTAGAGAGGGTTCTCACATCATGGACAGGTGTGGGTAAAGAAGTTAGTCCCGTTACATTGTCGCCCGAATGTAGTGAAAAATTTTCATGAGTCTCCGCATTTTTATTATGGACGGATGCAGGGGGTAAGGAAGCTAGTCCTAGATAATAAGATTCATATTGGTTCTTGGAATATCGTAACATTATCCGATAAGTTAACGGAGATGGTAGATACTATGATTCGAACAAAGATTCATATTCTATGTTTACAAGTAACAAAATGGGTTGGAGAAAAAACAAAGGAGAATACATGTTTTAAATTATGGTACTCTGGTAAAAAAAAGGCTCAAAACAGAGTTGGTATTATCATAAATAAAGATTTAAAGGATAGTGTAGTAGACATACAATAATATGGTGACCGAATCATGACGTTGAAATTAGTGTTAAGAGCAGAGGTTTTGAATATAGTTTGTGCTTACGCACCATAAGTAGGACTGGAAGATAGTATAATGATAGCTTTTTGGGAAGAGTTAGATAAGGTGATTCAAAAGATTCCACAAAGAGGGATGATTTGTTTAGGTGGAGACTTAAATGGACATGTTGGTAAAGAGGCATTAGGATATCAAGGGATTCATGAAAACTTTGGTTTTGGGGATATAAATGAGGAAGGTAGGGAGATTTTAAATTTTGCTATGGCATTTGATCTTTTTATAGTCAATACAATCTTCAAAAAACGAGATGAAAATTTAATTACTTATAAGAGTGGCTTATCACAAACACAAATTGATTACTTTATTTGTAGAAAAAAAGATAGAGCGTGTTGTAAAGATTGCAAGATAATTCTAGGAGAAAGCTTAACCACCCAACATCAACTTTTAGTTATGAATTTACAAATGAAAAAAATGGACAAAGAAGAAAAGAGTGCATCGAGCTATTCGAACTAAATAGTGGAACCTCAAAAGCGAGAAAAAAGATATATTTAAGCACAAAGTCCTTCAAGGAGATGTTTAGATTATGTTGGTAAACCCTGTGATATGTGGAAGAATATGGCTATACATATTAGGAAAGTGGCAAAAGATGTGTTAGGGGTATCTAAGAGAGATGTAGCAACACAAAAAGAAGCTTGGTGGTGGAGTGAAATAGTACAAAATAAAATCAAGGCAAAGAGGGCATGTTACAAATTATATTATGCTAAGAAAACTAGTGAAACTTTAGAGGCTTATAAGAAAGCAAAGAAGGAAGCGAAAAAGGCCGTGAGTAAAGCAAAAGCTAAAATTTGAGAGGACTTATATAAAAAACTCAACTTAAAAGAGGGTGAAAGAGATATTTTTAGGATAACTAGGACTAGAGATAAGAAAACTAAAGATCTTAATTATGTTAGATGCATCAAAGACGAGGATGAAAAAAATCTAGTGGCAAATGATGATATAAGAAATAGATGAAAAAACTATTTTTATAATCTTTTTAAAAAAAATAAAGATGTTAGTATTATCTTAGGAGAGTTAGCCAAATAAGAAAAGTATATAAACCACAATTTCTACCGACGTATTCAAAAGAATGAAGTCAAAGAGGCTCTTAAACATATGAATGGTGGTAAATCGATAGAACAAGATAATATTCCTATAGAAGTTTGAAAAATACTATGAGAAATAGGAATTATTTGGCTCACAAGGCTATTTAATGAAATATGGAAAAACCAAAAGATACCCGAGGAATAGAGAGCAAGTACACTTATACCCATATATAAGAACAAGGGAGACATTCAAAATTGTGTGAATTATCGAGGTATCAAGTTAATGAGCCATACTATAAAATTATGAGAAAGAATTATCGAACGTAGGTTAAGACAAGTATAAAGTACAATAGAGAACCAATTTGGATTCATGTCAGGCAGATCTACTATTGAAGTGATTCACCTTTTGAGACGTCTTATGGAACATTTTAGAGCAAAAAAGAAAGACCGTCACATGATATTTATTGATCTAGAAAAAACTTATCATAGGGTACAGAGGGAGGTTCTTTGGAGAACTTTGGAAAAAAGAGGTATCCCATTGACATACATTAACCTTATAAGAGACATGTATGATGGTGCAAAAACATGTGTAAGAACTCATGAAGAAATGACAGACTTCTTTGAAGTTAATATTGGGTTACATCAAGGATCAACTTTAAGTCCATACTTATTTATAATGGTGATGGATGAGTTAACAAAATATATTCAAGATGAAGTACCTTGGTGTATGTTATTTGCAGATGACATTGTGGAGGAGTCTAAGGAAAAAGTTAATAGAAAATTGAAACTATGGAGAGAAACATTAGAAAGCAAAGGCCTCCGACTTAGTAGAACAAAGACAAAATATATGGAATGAAAGTTTGATCATTTGGTTACCTCAGAGGATATAGAAAATAAAATTGGCACACATTGCATCCCCCAAAAGGAAAGTTTTAAATACCTAGGGTCGAGTGACGGAAGAATTGATGGAGATGTTACGCATAGAATTAATGCTGGTTGGTTAAAATGGAGGGGAGCATCATGTATTCTTTGTTATAATAAGATACCGTTAAAGTTAAAAGGTAAATATTATAGAGCAGCAATTAGGCCTGCCATGTTTTATGGTTCCGAGTGTTGGGCAGTTAATATCAACATGTACAAAAGATGTCTGTGACAGAAATGAAGATGTTGAGATGGATGAGTGATCATACAAGAAAAGACCGTATACATAATGAGGTTATTAGAAACAAATTAGGAGTGATACCAATAGAGGATAAAATGAGAGAATATCGTTTAAGATGGTTTGGACATAGAAAGAAGATCAAAAGAAGAACCTATAAGAAGGTTAGAAAAACTAAATTTGGAAAGTATTAAAAGAGGTAGAGGATGACCACAAAAGTGTTGGAAAGAAACAATAAAGAATGATCTAGTTTATTGTGAGTTAACTGCTAACATAGCACACGATAGGGACCAGTGGAAACAAAGAATCCATGTAGCCAACCCCGTTTAGTATGGGAAACGACTTAGTTGTTGTTGTAGTTGTTGTATGTGACAAATGAAAGATGCTATCTGCTAGAAGAGGCAGAAGCATCGTTTTACTTATTATTGTGCAAGATGGTGCGGTGAAACATCGTTATGTACTGTTTTTTCGGCCACCAATGACTCTATCTTTCCGTGTTGGTTACCTGTTCTCTTTCTTGAGATTCAGTTTGTTTCCCATAAGAAGCCTTATAGATGTTTTTTTTACGGGGAGGTTTGCCATTAGTAATAGTGATAAAACTAAACAATTCCACCATTGAGACCTCTTGCATACCATTGTGTGGGTATACAATCCAAGTACTTATTCATTTCCACAAATTTTGGGTGCATAGTAGGTGCATCATAACATAACTTACAATGGTGTCTTTTCAGTTCTAAGATATTTTTCATTATTAAACTATTGATGTTTGGGTGTTATTTCTATGTTAGCAATAATATTTGATTTTTCTTAATGTTTGGATCTTTTATACATTACATTTTATTTATTAAATGCAAAACATAGTGTACCATACCGTAAATTCTATAGAACCAAAAGCAAGATGATCTTTCTGGCAGAGGGCACCATTTTTAAATCATGTGTGACCGGATTTCTAGTCATTAGTTACCTATGCCTTCAACAAAATGTTGCAGAAGGTACCAATTGGATAGGTAAGAGAAGCATTCTCTGGTCTATTTCTAATCTGACATTGCGGATAGTTGACAGGCGGGGCTTTAAGAATTGATCATTGACTATCCTTTACTTATAGGGACCATATTTCTTGGATTCCTATGGTTTCTTCCGATAAGGAAAACGTATTGGTATAACTTGATGTGGATGGCATATCCATGGAGATTTCACTTTGAATTGATCGCCTTCAATTTCACCAAGCTTTCTTTTTATTACTATCTGACAGATAGATGATGCCTTCTGTTGCAAGATGCAGTGTAAGATCGTTACTGTGTTTTCTGATAAATAATGCGGTGACAAATCATTATTTACTGTTTCCTCTGTTAATGATTCTACCTTCTTATTGGTCTCCTTTTTCAGTTTAGGGTAATATTGGTTAAAATGAATAAGCCTTATAAATGGTTTTCTGAGGATTGAGATAGAACAAAAGCTATGACATATAACCTAAAGGGCATGAGATACAAGCTTTTACCATTTTTAGGGAATCTTGGCATTAGTAAAAGCTAAAGAAATTCATCAAATCCACTCTTCACGATTGACTACTCCTGGAAAGCATTCCGTTCATACAGAGAACCAGAAAAGATGCTCTTTCTCCCAAGGTTACACTCTTATATGGCTTCAAAATACTAGAGCAGTTACGTCCGAAAATTAAGAACAAAGAACAAAAAACAGAACAATCAAATGCATAAATGATCGTACAAACAAAAACACAATATTTTACATGGTTCCTAGAGAGTGCTAATTCTTGTCTCTGCTTCCACGACTTTCACAAAGAGAATTCTATTATAGAATTAAAGTTGGGATTACAAGATGGGAGCCATGGAATCCCTCAGAAACTTAGAGAGATTGCATTGATTTTCTAATCGGATAGGGTCACTCAGCTTTATTAAGATAGGGGAATGGTAAAAAATATATGAAAGAGTAAGTCAGGATCCACACCAAACTCAAGCCTATTAGATTCTATGGTCTATTTGTGTTTTGACATACTCGACAAGTGATTATCTTATACAGTAGATGGTTCTTTAAACATCGACTTTTTTATTACACGTAGAAGCTGCTCATAGATGGTTTATGAGAGCGACCGAATTGACATAGGTTCATAATTTCGTAGACCACGCCCTTTTTCGGGCTTTAGAAGTCACGATTTGTTTCCGTTTGGGATCTGAAAGATGGTAGGTGCCTTATGCTAGAAGAGGCAGCGAATCATCGTTACTTGCTGTTTTTCTTCTGCAAGTTGATGCTGCAATGACCCTACCTCCCTTTGTTGGTCTCTCAAATTCTAGTTGCGTTTCCCATAACGAGCGTCGTAGTGGCAGCTTATCTGAGGATGGAGACAGACTGCGACAAAGCCATGACAAATCATCTAATGGACATAAAGAAGACAAGCTTTAACGTTTCACTGGAATTTTTGGCATTAGTGAAAGTTGAACATGTTTTCTAATTCCGCCATTGACAACTCCTTCAAAGCATTGAGATCATACAGAAAATGTTATAAAACCAGAACCAAGATAATCCTTTTGGCTGATACCTTTAGATCATGTGTTACCTGATCTCTAGGCATTAATTTAGCAACAGATTTAACATTGTTGCTGCAAAAGTTACCTATTGGAGAGGTAAGGAAAGCATTCAATAGTCCCTCTCTAGTCTGACGTTGTCCATGTCTTACAAGCTTATCCGTTATATTGTGCTTTAAACATTTACTGGTTACCTGAATAAACTGTCGGTGGGAGGTTTCTAAGAAGGTTTGCGTTGACGAAGGTTCATATAATGCCGCAGATCACATCGTTTTAATGAAGCACTTAAGTTGCCATACTACAACAAAGGTGAGTAACTGGATTATACTCTTAAGATGGAATGTAATCATGGTGTTGTTTGAATGCTGGAATAGGATGTTGTATTGAGATGCAAATCAACCCCGCCACAGTGAGCCAGAGAAAAGCCTGTCAGTGATTGTTTGAATGTCACTGTAAGCACATCCTACACAAAGCTGAAATGGGGTATGCCCCATTTATGACCGCCTTAGCAGTTAGCTTCTTCACAGAATTGTGTGGTTTTGATGAGTGGAGATCCTATAAAACGGCATGCATTAGTTTCCAGTCTTAATTGATAGTAGCAATTGGTTTTGTGGAACCTTTTCTTTTTCATTTTGAATGAAAGAACAAAATTAAAGAGAGACAGATAGGAGGCACATTGAGATAGAAAGCTACCTCTTGACTGGAGAGCGTACGGTGGACTGTATAAGATAGAAGATACTAGTTCCTGAATCGAGTGAGTGTATGAAATGACTTGCATAATGAAGATATCTCTATGGTAGCAAATAGGAGTGACTGCAAGAAGATTAGTATCACATGAATCGGCCTCAAATTTTTCAGAAGTTAGGTCATCGAATTTTGATTAACTATAAGAAAAACTTGCCCTCTTTCTAATAGTAGGTAAAGTTGGGGGATAAGTGTGCATTTTCCTTTACATTTATTTTTTATTTGTCATGGCAGCCGCTAGGCATAGAGCTGCTAAATGAACCGAACTGCTAATAAATCTACAGGGTTCAGCTCGTTACAAGCTCGTTCACGTTTGGTTCATGACTGAAAACTGGTTAAACATGAATAGTATGTGTTCGATTCAGCTATTGTTGAGAATCTCACAAGAAAAATAAGTTGTTCTCACAGTAGCAACAGATAATACAACGCAAAATGCCATAATTTGGAAGTAGTTACATTTTCTCTGTATTGCTTGGCTCTTTCTGTGGTTACAGTAGATGATTTATAAATGAAAAGTACTTGTTCCTGTAGGCAATAATAGGATATTCTTTTGAGCATGAGCTTCACCAGAACTCGCGGACAGTTCCAAACCGTCGGTTTTGGAGTTATCCCAAAACCGCTTGAACCAGTTCCATTTTTTTTAAATACAAGAGGGAATTGTGCTTTCTTGGAGTCGAGCTCCCCACCAGCTGCAACGGTGAGGTGGGGAGAGCTCTATCGTTCAGCTACGGTGCAATCAGTGATAAGGAATGTAGTAAAATATATTTAAAGTTTGTTTTTGAAGTAAAAGAACGTCCCTGTAAGAGAGGGCTCCTCACATGTATGGACTGTTGTAGCATTGAGATAACAGTTTGTTCGTGACAAGAGATTTTAGAAAAAATATTTAAAGAATAGTGGTGATTGGAGCCACCGGTTCCGTGTCAGATTATGAATCCCATCAAGCGTAATCAAATCGAGGATCCCCGGTTCCAGTTACGATTCTGGGATCGGTTTGACCCATTCTACCGATAATACCGTTCCGGTTCCGAACCAATCATGGCTATGTTTATGTTTAAGCTCAAATAACTTCTTAACGAGCATCTACAGATTTAAACACACACACACACTCACTATATATATATATATATATATATATATATATATATATATATATATATATATATATATATATATATATATATATATATTGTTACTAACATAGTCCAACAATCGCATGTGCACCCCGTGTTTCAAACCTCTCACCAGGCAAAGCGCCCTGTCGCTGATCTAACGCTTTGGGTCAACTAATGATAGTTATATATGAGGAAATGTCCCCAGTTGGTGCTAAATTGAGATTGTTAACCAGAAAGGTAGACATCTACGCATTCAATTGGACGGCTGGGATCTGATATAGGATTATTACCATCATAGATCAGAGAGGATTCAACCCAATTTTTCATCCTTGAAGCTGACTTTGCATGTGGTTTACCAAAAAGTTTCATCGGTCGTTTGCATTGAATTAACGTGTAGCAGAAGAAAAGGACCACAACCTTCAAGTTTCCACCTTCCTTTTAGCATTGACCCCCTTTGCACCCTTTTAGGTTTCATCGATTGGATTGATAACAGAAACTGCAGCTAAAAGTTACAGATTCTCTCCATTAAAGAACAAAAGTGGCCCTTTGTTGGTATGCTGGCCTACCAAGCAAGATAAAATGTTCATTTCCTATAGGAAAGACGTGACTTGCATGTATTAAACTGTTGATCAAATCTATGGAAGGCAAGGATTTCTTTCCTTCATCACTTCCTTGAATTCAAGTGCAAACTTTGAATCAGTCACAACTCTCCACTGATTATTAAAGAAAAACCCATGTTGTCTCTATCTTCAGTTCTTCATTGACCCTTAGTGACCGATATTCTTCCTGAAAAACTATAAACAACGGTGGGAAAAAAGGAGAAGAGGTTCAGGATGTTAGAGTTTGGTGCAATTGTGGTGTGTCGAAGGAAGCTTGTTGAGAAAAAGAGCTATTCCACTCTGGTAAGGCCAGATGATCTCTCAGTGGTTCCTGAGAGTTCCAGCAGAATAGACGGCATCACAAGTGAAGCCGTGTCTACCGCACCTAAATTTGAAGTTGCAGACACAATCTACAGCTTATTGCATTGTAGTCTTCCTTTCTGTAAATTTTGTCAAATATTTTGTGCTATATTCATGATTTAACGCAAGATTCCGATCTCGTAACTTTAATTAGTTAAAGGCATCTTCAGGGAATGATGCCTCCTTGCACATAGATTTTGATAAAGTTGGTCTGAGAAAGAAATCTTCCATCCCTGAAAAATTATCAGATGTAACAGACAGAAAAAACAAGAAATAACACTCAAGTACTATGTTTCCTTCTCTTGTTAACCAATAACCATGACAAATACTCCAACATATCACATTTAATTACTGAATGTGATACCTTTTCATTGGCTACCTCTTGGACATTTATCTCTCGTAAAATTTCAACAGATGCATGCCACGTTTAGTTTCTTATGTAATACAGTTCTTATAGTTTTCCATGTGAATTAGCATGTTTTAGCTTCTTTTCTACAAGTAAAAAGAATAGAAATTTTGAGTAAATGCAGGTTTTTCATCTTCTTGTATAAAGCTTCCAGATATATTTGACAATATTTCAGGCAAGGTAAGGGTAGGTCATAATATTTTAAGATTCGATTCTATACGAATTCGAGAGGCCTTTGCAGAAATCGGCCGTTCAGCTCCTAAACCTTCTGGGATGTTTGATTCTTTGGACATCCTGATGAACAAGTTTGGACCACGAGCAGGAAATATGAAGGTAAATATAATTCATTTGATGCTGGAAGCATTTATGAGCTAGAACCTCATGTTCATTGAGAGTTAGCGAATGATGACCAAACTTCACCAACCATACATTAACAACTTCAAGGCATGACTAGAAAATTTTTCTTAAACAGATGGCTTCCTTGGCAGCATACTTTGGGCTAGGAAGGCAAAAGCATCGGTTACTCTCTCTCACACACACACTCACTCACTCACTTTCTCACATGTGCTGGTGCAGAAGCTTGGATGACGCAAGGATGAATCTACAAGTAATTAGATGTTGCGTGACCATATTGTTCTTGGTAATCATTAATAACATCTCTTTCATGCTCTTCACAACTATTTCAAAGTAGAATGCTAAGTATGGATTGATCAAAATCTTTTTCCTACACAAGTGCGAGTCATGTCCATGTTTCCAGAACTTGGTAACGTTGTTGAGAGCAAAAGGCATCAGTCCAGCAGTTCTTTCTGCAACCCAAGCAATGGATCCCGAAGAACAACTGTAGGTTGAATTACAGAATCTGGCTCGCTTATGAGAATCATGCTTACATTTTCTGGAACTCCTCAAATTCACATGTAATTTTTTAAGTAACTCAAAATTTTGAGGGTTTGTCATTAATAGATGGTCCCAAGCGCAAATAAAAGAAAAGGGTTGAATTAAGTAGCTGAAATCTTGCCTAAAACTCTTCTAATGCATGCATTGGACCCGTAGGAAGTTTTGAATCATGTCTAGTGGATCTTATTTATCGAAAAATAATACAGCAAACCCCATCCAGGTGCGGAGACTTTGTCATCCAAATTCTGAGAATTTTAATTCAAGTTTTGTCGTTTAGGCAGATGAAGCAGAATATAAGTGGAAAAGGATTCTCCATCCAGGAGCTTTAGCAGCCCTATATAGAACTGAACTATCATTGTTTGAGAGTATCCAGTTC
Source organism: Brasenia schreberi (assembly GCA_036023115.1). Lineage (NCBI taxonomy): Eukaryota > Viridiplantae > Streptophyta > Magnoliopsida > Nymphaeales > Cabombaceae > Brasenia > Brasenia schreberi. The sequence goes on from JAYKKT010000078.1 coordinate 1,255,150, forward strand.
TAGGTGAGGGTGTGAATGCGATTCACATGAGAACGTATTTTCCCTCTATAGTGACTCACTTCAGAGGGAAAGAAAACTTCCCTCAAGTGAATCTCGTACTGGAAAAAGCTAAAAGAAATGCTATACAACCTAGAACTAGCATTCGTGTTTTTAATAGGCAAACATAGGTCAGGCGGACCTTTGCCAGATATGCACACCCGGGTCTTGAAATCAAAACCTTCAACTTTCAAGTTCTTTTGGTTCGAGTCATCCGACCCCTCGACAGGAGAGCTGCAGCTGCTGCTAGAACAAAAGTTGGAAGACAACAGTTCTTGCTTGCATTTAGTTGGAAATGTCATGTAGCAGCCGCTATTGGAAAACAGTTCTAAACATCTAAAAGTGCATAAATTAGTACATGTTGGTCACTTGAGTACTTAATAAAGCTAAAAGAGAACCTCTCCAGAAATATTTAATTATTATGTAAAGTCACATAATATATTATATAGGAAATATCTTTCCACTAAAACGGGTGTGATTGTTTCTCATGGGATTTAACATGTTGGCCACATGCAAAAAGACATTTGTTTAGTTCTCTCTTTCTCTGTGTGTGGAGGAGAAGACACCAAATTATTGGCAGGAGGGTTCTTCAAAGTTCTTCCTTCAATTATTGGGTTTACAAAGGCACTCCAACAAAGACCCTGGACATGTTTGCCATGCATCAATATTTGCTTGCCTTGTAACCCTTGCACGTATATTGCTTGACTTTAAAGCTAACTAACCATAACTTTTACATTTTATTTTATGTATGAAAACATCTAACTTATACGCCCACAGCGTCAGCTGACCTGGTAGGTCTCTTCGATTCCCATGCTCTGGTGGGGAGTTCGATTACCAGGGGGAGTGCGTGTGCTTGTTAGGCTTCGGCCTCCCTTTGTAACAAAAACAAAACAATAAAACATCTAACTATTGAGATTCTAGCATCTGTAATGAGAAAGATCTGCTGGCTGCAACATGTAATATGCAGGCTCACGCATCACATCATTGCAATTAATGTGAAGAGGAATAAATGATGTTGGGAGATGAATGGAAAGATTGTGTGTCACAATGAGAGTTTTAATCAATTAGTGTCTTTCTTCTCTCATATATCACATGGCATAACTGCTATTCACACCGTGATGTGCACGAAGAACAGTGAAGGAAACATGACAAATGTGTTTGCATATGTATATGTAAAACTTGTATTTTATAATGGATGATAACTTGTTCGCCAAGTTATTTAAATTCGTAAATTATTTAAATATGTAAAACTTGTACGTTTTCATTAGTCATATCATCCCTAAAGAAAATCAGGAGAGTAAATTCTCTTCGCGTGTGTGTGCAACTAAATGAATATGAGAATATGTACACTGAGGTGTTCTTGTATTGCCAAGGATTAATTTCTAAACATTATAGCAAGTGTCTTTACATATCATTATATGCTTTTAAACTTTTAAATTCTAAGCAATTCTTTTGTGCAACAGTCAAACTCCAATCTAAAGTCGACTGGTTTCTTCTCCTTTTTGAGGTTTTCGAACCAGATTCTTGTCCGCTCCAACTGACGGTCATTATTTTCCTTTAAGCACCTCTTCCGAAAGGGATTTGAATTTCCTACGGAAGATTCACAAAAGAGCATCCTAGAAATGGACCTCCAAATATGATCTAGCTTTATGATGAAAGGTTCAGTATATATATAAAGGAAGAAAGATTTAAATGATGTCTGTGTCGTCCTCTTATAGCAATTCTGTTTGAGACCGACTACTGAAATAATGGAGGATGGCACACCAGAACCAGAAAACTTAAACACATGAGGAACTTGGATGAAGCTAAAGAGGAAATGATGTTATTTGAAGTCCCACTTGCCCACGTAGGAGAATCATTTCATTTCTATGATGATGTGAAGCTAATTGACATCATTAATTGATATGACAATATGAAACAGTGGACGTATATGTTTGCTAACAATATGAAATTTGAACATATGGGGACTTTAGAGTGTGATAAGACAACAAATCTACTAGTGATTTTTTTTCTTTTGTTTTTTCTCCTCTTTTTCTCAACGTAGATAGTTAGGGCCATCATACAACATTAGGCAGTGGCGGATCTACATTGAATCGAGGTGAGGCTTTCGCTCCACCCAAAATTTTGAAAATCAACTTAATCTTCTGTGATCGAGGTGGGACTTTAGAGTGTGATAAGACAACAAATCTACTAGTGATTTTTTTTCTTCTGTTTTTTCTCCTCTTTTTCTCAACGTAGATAGTTAGGGCCATCATACAACATTAGGCAGTGGCGGATCTACATTGAATCGAGGTGAGGCTTTCGCTCCACCCAAAATTTTGAAAATCAACTTAATCTTCTGTGATCGAGGTGGGACTTTAGAGTGTGATAAGACAACAAATCTACTAGTGATTTTTTTTCTTCTGTTTTTTCTCCTCTTTTTCTCAACGTAGATAGTTAGGGCCATCATACAACATTAGGCAGTGGCGGATCTACATTGAATCGAGGTGAGGCTTTCGCTCCACCCAAAATTTTGAAAATCAACTTAAAGTCACAAGAGCTCACCCCACCCGAAACCTTTAAGGGGCTATTTGCCCCACCTTAAAAGAGCTTCTAAATCCACCACTGTCATTAGGGCTGGTAAACTATCCGAACGTGGTTGGTCCGTGGCTTGTTTGTGAATTCAAATGTTTGCCTTTTATTTTATTTTTTTGAGCCGAGATGAGCATGAACGAAACACGCCAAGTCACAAGAGCTGCTAACAAAGTCGAGTTAAGAATGCTACTCTCTGCGTATAACTTTGACTGGAAACTTAAATTTGTTGTTTAGAAAAAACAGATTAAGTTAAAACTTTACTGTTTATACAACTTCCTCGCAAAATTCAAAGATTTGACCATTTAATATACACCGAACACTCAATGCATTGACATGGTTTTCTAGCATATATGTACACAAAAGTTCTATATTATACTAAAGGAGTAGCAACCAAGCCTCACCAACCATTTGTGTTTCAGGTTCAGCTCATATAGCTTAATAACTCCCCTCTTGTTCGGTACGTTTGGATCAAATCACCAGCCCAATGGAGCCGAGCCAAGTGCAGCTATGCCCCCTTACATTCATGGGTTAATGTAAGGGAAATGAGAACCACCTTATAAGCAAAGTTTCCGGAAAAACACGCACACGCATTTGTATATACACATCTCCAGTGATATTAAGTAATATGAGCACTATGTTATTCATACATATAACTTAATCCAGAAGGTTGTCAATGTTTTGGATGATAGCACACGGTTTTCTTACACGAAACTAAAATTAATTATATATTGAGATTCCTGAGAAGCCACATTTCTTAATAGGTCAAAGCACATGCAACGTGATGAAGATGATGCGTCGGTGAAGCATCACATCATGCCATGGTACGATTATGCAATTCTATGTTAGCTCTCTGCTCGTAAACCAGGGCTTGTATCTTTTTGACTCCAACAAATTACGGAGCCTGAACTGCATATTTCCTTCTGAACAGAAGCACTCTGCAACATCCCACTCTTGTCAATGTCAAATTACCAATTATCGTCATTTTTGTGGACCATCTAGAGAATGAAGGAGATCACAAATTCTTCTTGATTTCTCATAGTTGTACAGATACTACCAACAAGTCAAAAAGAAAAGAGACCCTTTAAAACTTCAGCATTCTGCCTTACAGAGGGTGCAGCTTAGTCAGGTATGGCTTTTCCTCCACAACTTTAATGGGTGTGCTCAGAGAGAGATACGACCATCTAATTGAATCCAAAGAGTGCCATTTCTTATTTAGGTTTGCCTTTCTTTATGCTAATATAGCCATCTGTTTCCCTCTAGCTTAATGTATTTTCCGTTTCTTGCTTTTCTTGTGTTAGGCGATTTCAGGAAGGGCTTACGGTGCAAATACAGCAAGAGAGACGGAAATTCTTTAATGGTATGGGCCACCATTTTTGCTGCAGCAAACAGAAGGTCAAGAGAGGACTCTGGTCTCCTGAAGAAGATGAGAAGCTCATTAATTACATCACAACCTACGGCCATGGTTGCTGGAGTTCTGTTCCAAGACAAGCAGGCATCTCTCTCTCTCTCTCTCTCTCTCCCTCCCTCAAGTGTTATTCAGATAATGTTGTCTATCTGTTCGGCTTTGTGTTATGGCGTGCAGGACTTCAAAGATGTGGAAAAAGTTGCAGGTTAAGATGGATAAATTACCTCAGGCCAGATCTGAAAAGAGGAAACTTCTCTCCCCAAGAGGAGTCTCTCATCATTGAGCTGCATAGGACACTTGGAAATAGGTTATTTCTCATATACAGCCTGAATCAGTTTTTGTTATTTTTATCTACACCGTGTTACTATTTCTGGTGAACTGTTAACAAGTTGATAAACTGATACCTGCTGTCATATTCTCGTTTATATGGGCTCAGATAGCTAGGTATCTGACTGGAAGAACAGACAATGAGGTAAAGAACTTTTGGAACTCTTACATAAAGAAGAAACTGGCTGCGGATGGACGCAGTATGACAAAATCAAGTGATAAACCGCTGGTTATTGATACTTCTAGTGAGTTCATGTCCGTGAGTAAGAACTCTATGCACCCCATCATTCCTTCACAAGAACGGAGTTCGAATCCTGTATCATATTTTTCAGAACCATCCTTAAACGAAGATATTGTTGGTCATGGAGCTTTCAAGGAAAATGAGATCAATCAAGCTGCAGAATGGACAATTGTACCATCAGCATGGGCTTCTCAAGAGTATCAGAATCAAATGCCAAACCTCTACCAAGATGGTGGATTTCTACCATACAGCATTGCAGACAACATTTCGTCGACGATAGGAGCTTCTCTCGACCAGTCATGCTCTTCACCCAATTCCATTTTGATGTCAAAGGAGTACGATATCATGGGCATGTCAGATTATGTGATACCAACAAATCAAAATGGAGGTACCATTGCTTCAGGTAACGATCCATATTCAGCATCTACCTCATACCATGATTTGTATCGTCAAAGTATGTCCATGGACGCCATGCCATGCCTAGACCCGATCATGCCCTCATCACCATCTCACTCTGCACATCTCCACGTGAGTACCAGCTTGCCTTCAAATTGGGAACTAAAACATTAATGGCGGTTGTTATTTTCATCGATTATTATCTATTTTCAGCTAAAGGTTGGATGTTATTTAGAACAGTACATCATGAAAGAGGACTGATTTCTCAAGGTGCATATTAGATGGAAGAATCAATTTTCAATGAAGGTGAACTGCATTGAAAGTTACTCAAAGTTACAGGAATGTCGGTTTCACGTGGGAATTACAGGAATCATAATATATAATCTAGAATATATATATATATATATATATACATGTATGTATGTATGTACGTTTGTATATATTACGTCTTGGGTCCAACATTGACGGAAGGGGGAGGATAGCATTCTCGCATCAAATTGATTTGAACGCGGGCAGTTGCTCTCGAAGCACCATTATTGTTAATAATGAAAGAATTGTGTATAAATAAAGAAATATGGATTACCAATGATATTGGAGTGTTATCATGTAGCTTACACATGAATGACTTGCTTATCAAGCTGGGTTTGTACCGCATCATGTACTTAAGAAACTCCTTGGAAATACTGTCCGTTTCTATTTGTATCCTTCTCTGATTTTACTCTGTTGTTACGTTGTCATAATGATAACCATGTCTGTGAAGGCATTTCTATAAGTCATTCACACACATACATGTATAGGGACGCATATAGAGAGTTGTTAGACTCTCATACATGTTAAATTATTCATCCCAATTAAGATTGACTAATTAATGAGAGAAGAGATAGATGGTCTAGATTTAAAAATAAAAAAGTGAGAAAAGTACAAGGTGTAATTTTACTTTTTAAAAAAGTAATTTTCACTTTTTTATTTAGGCCATCCATCTTGTGAATCACATAATCTGAATTAACATGAATGATCTAATATATATATATATATATATGAGTCTAACAACTCTCTCCATAACAAACAGCATTTTCTTGTGAATATTGGATTTGCTTGGTAGCACGGTTACAATGGTACAACACGAGCAGATGCATCTGCCATTCGGTCGGTGATTAAAAATTGCTAACCCTAAAAAAATTTCACTCTACAAAATTTCATGGTCTATTTGCTCCACCTTAAAAATTGTCTATATCCACGAATGCTTGTGTTATTCATTTGGGTTTTGATGCGTTCAATTTTTTTCTGTGGTTCTTCCATTGCAAATTGGAGATTCCTTTTATTGCCTACAACTTAAAGAGCATGTCAAAATTTACTCATAAACGTCGTATTATGAGGTCCAAAATGTGGAAAACCACTTTTTATGCATCGCAAGGTTCTCACTGTCATCATGCATGGATCCTTTCTTCATGTTCACGTTAAAGTTCCTTTTAGCATATTTCCTTATTACAACAACAACTAAGCCTTATTAAGAAAAATAAATACCAAAATGGACTACCTATAACTAAAAGGGAAGACACAGGTGTATATGAAAAAGTGTGTTCAGTCAGTGAAAGTCTTGTGCAACCCAAGATTTTGGCATGAAAATAGTCTACTAATGTGGTTGTTAATTATATATGAAAAGGCTGCTGGATATTCGGTCTTTCATGCGCTAACTGATACGTACATGCAGAGTGTATGCTAGTTGCTGTATATGTATGTATGTGTACGCATGTGTGTGTGTGTGTGTGTGTGTGAGAGAGAGAGAGAGAGAGAATCAGATATGAGTGTGTGCATGCAATCACGCATGCTTGTCTTGCCTACCAGATGCCAGCTGATAACATCAGTGGGAGGCTTATGCAAAGATGAAGCCTGAACAAATATACGGAATATGATGTCCCTATTTTTATACAAAATTTAGGGAAGCATGATCTCAATGGAGAACCAAATAAAACGCTAGATAACATGGCATCGATCACGGGGCTGTAGAAAATTACTTATGAACAGAAAGAAACCATAGCTTATGTAAAAATGATGATTACAAACCAACATCTAACAAAATGCAAAGCTAATAACAATGTGCCTAATTGATGTGAAGAAAGTAACACAATTCTCGCATTTGATATACATATCGTGGAGTCAGCTTCTCCCAATATAGCCGCCTGATAAAGCCAAGGCTGTAAGAATATTCCACCCCCAAAACTGTAAGTTATTAATTATCTGAGCTTTTGCTTCACCTAAAGCATCACAGCTTTTGCCTCACCTCAAAATGTTCACGATTATGGTGATGGGCTATACAATATGCTGTGGGCTACTCGTCTCACCCTGAAACTTTTCTAGAACCACCACTGGCCAGCCTGATTGTGCAGGAGATGCATATCTTTAACACATGCATGCTATAGACATCAATGTAGGATAGTAGTGCACAATTGACTGCTCACCTATAGCAAAATATGTGAAAAAGATTGCAGAATAAGGTTATGGAACTTCGACCAATCTTCGTCCATGACAATTGTGATGTGTGCACTTCAACAAGAAGTGAGTTAGGGTCGTTGCATGGGACCATGATCATAACAACCCTAAGATCTGTGGAGCCTTCATTTTGAAGACATAAGAACCTCGAATGATGATGTTGAAGTTCTAAATTTGTTGGCCGCAATTAGGGATACTGTAAATGGATTGGGATACAGCCTTACCGAAATCAGACGAATTGTGATAGTCGGATTTGGATAAAGTCTGACGAAATCTAGAAAAACACTGATTGGGTTCTGACATCAGATGTTCATCAGATATATTGGAAACCAATGTCAAGACCCGATTAGTAATCCGATATGGTTTTCATATACCCAATACGAGTTACTCGGACTTGAATTGGAGGATATGGTTGGTCCATTGGCATCACTATCCCTGGTATACGAGAAGGCCATTTCAATGGACGGGAATCAGGTCTTCTCATTGGCCTAAGATATTGTTCTGCAAACAATCTTTTTTGCCTGGATTTGATGAGTCGAGAAAAACTTTTCTTATGATGCCAAAGTGCATTAGTTGGGGGCATTTTGAAGAAGCTAGAAAAGCAAAAATAACAAAAGTGTGAATAGTTGACAGAAAACTTGGGAGTTTAAGTGCGAACAAACGAGCAATGGTTTTGAAGTGGGGCTCATGAGAGTCCTGTTTGAGGGTAGGATGCACGAGTCGTAAAATCTCAGAAGATGGATTTGAAGACCATTAGCAGTGGGACATTATTCAAGAGAATCCAAACAAACATGCCATAGAATGATTTGGAATTAATCCAGTAACAAGAAAGAAACTGCAATTTGAGAAATTGAGAGGAAGAAAATCAGCTAAGCCCCAAAGTTAACTATGAGATCAAAATTGATGTAATTCTTAACAACTTTTATTCTATCGGTCATGTCCTTGCCTAAACCCAGCTTATCTATCAAATATTACATCTTTCGAAGCACATTCTTGTTACATAATGAAGTGGATAACAACCATGTCATACATGTTTCGAATAGCTAAGGTTCCATGTGCTGTGTGTATCAAACGCACATGCACATGATATCGGTCCAATCATACATGGAATTTAAGATCACTACGAAAAGCAAGAAAAAAGTGCCTCAACCATTTTGAGAAGCCAATTTTCAGATCACACTGTCGTGTCATTCAGCATAGACGTACGTGGGAAACTAGACAGCCAGTTTAAAAGGATCAAATGCGAATTTCAAGGATCAGAATTAACTTAGTAATTCTTAATGCAAGAGCCTTTGAAGTCTTTTTAATACACATAGAACAACTCATTTCTTTCTTTTATATACCAAAAGAGGAAAATATGAAAGGATATAAACTTCTGATTCCATCTAGTATGGGAAAAAGGCTTAGTTGTTGTTGTTGTTGATATAAACTTCTGATTCGTCTGTCTTTTATATAAACCTACTGTTAACCAATGCCCTGTACAATTGGAGTTCATTGGCCTCTTTGTTACCATTAGATCTGGCGCTTGAATTGATCTCTGCGCCATCAATAGTGGCAGTTATACTGATATCTGTATTTGCAGGAAGAAGAAATACATCACCCGCCTTTAGCAGATTTTCATCTGCCATGCTTCTCATTGATCCATGGCCAATAAGAACAATAAAAACAGATGGTTTTTCAAGGGCATTAAAAGTCGTGGTCTCTCCAATAGGAAGGCAACAGTGCTCAACTTCAAATTCATCAAATGGCGGTTGATAACTCTTTGTGTACTCTGTTACCTTAGAGCCCTTCAGGATAACAGGGTAACCCTGAGTGTTTGCATTATAAATAGTAGCACCCCAAGCAAAATAGTTAGTATCAGGCATACTTTGGTAAAGGCATCGAAAAATGTAGATGTAATGCTTTACCTGTTTATATGTAAGCATGGAGCACAAAGTTTCCACGTCACGGTATTTTGGAGTAAGCCCAGCTCGAACAACATTATCTGATGTTGCCATGCATTCGATGCAATCGCCGTGAATGTAAGCATGAGGTTCGTTTGCATCCAAGTATAAAGCTTCACCAGGATTAAGCTTTACATAGTTCAAAAAGAAAGATGATAACACTCCAATGTCATTGGGATATTGTTCTTCTAGCTGCAAGGCAAGCTGCTCTTTGGCAGTCAAGACCCTCACCTAGGTTGAAATAAAAGCATGATTCAAGTCCTTAGTTAAAGAAAAAATTATTGCATTTGTAGACAAAAAGCAGAGGAGAACGTGAACCTTCCCAAAGGCATCAAACAGAAGCCACGCCCTAGAGGACACATGGGTCGTCAAACTTTAAACATCCATTCTTTGCAAGTAAGTTGCAGGTCTAATGATGCAGTTGAGTTATCTAAGACATCTTTGAACTATTTCACCGTGAGCAAAACAACAGAAATCGTTCATGTAAAACACCATTATTTTCCACTATTTGACAAAATCGATATAACTGAGCTCAGATAGAAGCAAGAATTGCATCAAATGCCTTCTCAATCCCAAAATAGCAACAGGTATGATTGTTGAATTAAGGAAAAAATAGTAGAGGGCCTGTTTGAAGGAGTTATGGTTAAAAATTTGAAAATCTATCAGATGTATATTGCAGTACCAAAGGGAATATCTTGGCACAGATTTGAGGGCTACCTCTATGAGGCAGAGGTCCCATTGGAAGAAAGTTTTGACTTTGAGGTCACATAAACAACAACAACAACAACAACAACTAAGCCTTTTCTCATACTAGACGGGGTCGGCTACATGGATTCTTTGTTTCCACGGAGCCCTATCATGTGCCATGTTAGCAGTTAACTCATAATAAGTTAGATCATTCTTTATTGTTTTTGAGGTAACATATAGATATTAAAATAATTACAGACATATTTGAAACCTGTCTTTCATTGTTGAGGCGACTTTTCATCTTGGACACCATTTCTGAAACAGAACTCTGTTGAGCTGACATCAATCGCGTAAACACTGACCTCAAGATGGTTTTGACATTCTCCTTGTCTGCGCAATCAAAGCTTAGAAGTTGTTTTACATACTCCTCACCAATCAAAGTTGCAATCTCAGGAGTACAACCAACCACACTTTTAAGTTCCTGCAAAGAAGAACAAATGAATGGTTGCAACAAAATTGTTCGAAAGGGTAATTATATATGCTTAGTTTCTTAATCAATACATGATTTAGCAGCCTGTTTCCATCTCTAACGAATAATGCAAACTCATAGCTTTTCATATTTCTCCTTGTACATAATGAGATCCACGAAAACATGGCTGTTTGCATCCAAATTTCTTGAAAAAGTCGGTTTCCAATAAGACTAATAAGTTGTTTTCTTATTCAACCCCATAAATAGGTGTGTTTAGGATTTTGAAAACCATTGTTGCATTGAGGAGGATTCAAAAGTAAACAAAAAGATCCACAGCTTGAGTAAGATAGGACAGACCAATAAAACAAATCTTTCATCAACAAGAAGAAAAGATCAGCTGATTAGGGAGTGCAAGCTATTTCATTTTGTTAAATGATTTTGTTCCCTACATTATCATATGAAGATGAATCTGATTAGCCTGAGCACAATAAAAGTTCGGCATTGCCCACATAACAGAAATAAGCTAACATCAGATTGCCCCTGTTAAAAACTATATACGAGACAAAATTAAAAATAACATTATTCCCCTCATATGCACCCAAACACTTCAAATAACTGATCAGTAATATCAACAACTCCATGCGACCCAGAACTGAAGCTTTATCATTCAACATGAGGAACAAAGAATGGCAATCACTCCAGTTTACACCCTTTTCATATGAAGATCAATATTTCCAATCTGTGAGATCAACAAGAAGCATGGCTAGATAGAAGGAAAAACTAGGGGTAAAAAACTCACTTCGTTCACATGACACCGGCTTCCAGCTAGTGACGATGTAATGACACTTATCAGGCAACAAAGGATGGTATGCAGTCACCACAATAAAAACCCTTAGATCTCCCACCCTCCCTATCATATATTCCAGTACTGTATTGGTTTGCAACACAAAACTATAGTAGTGCCAGTACTTCGATAAACAAAAACCATTGTCTCCGATGATAAATTACCTTAAGATCAACAAACCCACACAAAGCGTCAAATGGTGTAAGTGCCAAAGCCATCTCAGGCTTGTGGTTTGAGTCTCTGTAAATGTCTGGACGCTCCTTATGCAAAACTGAAGCCAGTTTCTTGTCCGGATGAGCTTGAATCGACAATGCTTTGGCAACTGAAAGAACCTAAACAAAGACAACAGGAAAGATTAAAAAATTCAATAGCAAAAAACCGATAAATAAGATGATCTGCAAGGCCTAAAGATGATATATCACTCAGCATAGACATTTCTCAACAAGAAACGTGGTAGAGCTTTCCAGAAGTGAGTGTCCCAAATATTCACACGCTTCATAGATTCCTGTTGCCTTGCGTTTTAGCCACAAAAGTGTGGAAGTGCCAGTATCCTTGCAAATAAACAAGTCTGTCATCCAACCCCAGCCTTGTTAAAAGAAATGTCCAAATTGACCACCAAGATAACAAGACCATATAAATGAATTCTTGATTGAAACGCGTTCTGTCTTGTAGCATGGCCACCTTGTTATTTGCAAGCAGCTTTAAAGAGCATCCAAGGAAAGGCTCAATGAAAGAATCAATTCAGTAAAACAGATTCATAAAAAATAGTTGGGCTTCTAAGAGATCTTCACAGTATCAGAAAAGGCTTAAGGTACGCATTGGAAGTAAGAAAACAAGAGAAAAACTCACCTTGAACAAGAAAGGCAAATCCTTTCCCCATCTCTCAGCCACCTTTTTTCCAAGCGCTTCCGGATTCCGGCATAACCACTCCTTGAGAGGCAAAACGCCATCGGAATCCAATACCAGAGAGGGCCCTGAATCATGGGTACCAATCCAGATTTCTGCATATGGCTTGTCCTCAATTGGGGATTCAGAATTTAAAGAGAAAACCCTCCCGACAACGCTCTCTTCGCCTCTCTTCCCCCACGCGTAGTTCTGAACACAACACTTCAAGAAAACTGGGTTCAATGGCTTCATTGTTTCTCCTTCTCCGTCCTCTCGTCTCCTCCTCCTCCTCCTGTGAATATAATATGTCCACAGAGAGAGAGAGAGGGAGAGAGGGAGGAGAGAGATTCGAACTCGGTGTTGCTTCTCTTTTTAGCTGACAACTCTCTCTGGTATGGCAGAGTTTCAACCGTCAAACAGAGTTTCTTGCGCACGAATTCCGTGGACTCGCTTTTCGGTTTGAGAACTCTAAAAAAGTAGAAACAAAGCGATTTGAGGTCAGCTTCGGGAGAGAGATTGGTGGGTGGGTCATATCGAAAGCCGGCCAAAACAAATATTGTAGTAGATGTTTTCCCAATCAGTCCTCCTGTCAATTGCTTCAAATAAGAACCTCTATTTTCGTAAAACACAAAAACGGTTTCCGTCTTTTTAATACTCCGCCTAAGTCAAAAGAATCCAAGTGAAATTACGCTTCAAATATAATTAAAATGGCTTACGAAATTGGCATGAATCCATCTAATTCCCCGTTGACCTACTGTGGATGGTTTTCAATATTTTTAGTGGAATCTAGGCACTAGATTTCATCGACATAATTTTTTCGGTGACTAATTACGGCCTGTACATTAATGTTATGACTTCTGAAATTCTTTAAAGGGAAGATTTGAAATGCGATGGTCTATTCACTTGGTTTTATCCACACATACTTTGAATTTCCTGAATGTCGTATATAACACTAATTTGAATTTCAATGGTTAGGAACGTCTTTAAATATATAGATAGATAGATAGTTGATTGATGGATAATTGAGATTTAAATTTAAAACGTAAAGTTATATAAGGTATATTTGCAAGAAGTATATGTTTAGTTTTGACTTTATGAATCAAATTTCAATTATAAATCACCTAATACAAATTATTGAGATTTCTTTCAATTTGTCAGCACAAATATATATATATATAGAGAGAGAGAATGTGGTAAATGCACGTTTATGTTAAAAATCATTAAAAATATTAACCGTTTGATCGGTGATTGAAACTTAAATGGGATGGTATTTTTTTAAGTGCAATAAATATATTCGGTATTATTTGTTTATTGAGTTAGAGATCTTAACTGCTCATCTCATCAATCATACAGTGAGATCTTTAAGAGCATTAGAGCACAAATGATTATGCATGTAAACCATCCTCTCTCTCTATACAACAACTAAGCCTTTTCTCATACTAATAGAGCCAGCTACATAGATTATTTGTTTTCATAGCCCTATCATGTATCATGACATAACCTAGACATGTCCAGTTCCTGGTTCCCGGTTACATGGAACCAAGAACTGTAACCGAATTGTCCATCCAACGATTCTGGTTCGGATTTGACGGTTTTGTATCCGATTTCGGTTCTGATTTTATGATGGATCCGTTTCCAGTTTTGGACGGTTTCAAATATGGTTTTGAGGTGGTTCTGGATTCGATTTTGGGTAGATTCAGATATGATTTTTTTATAGTTTTGAATCCAGATTCAGTTTTTTAATAGTTTTAAATCCGGTTTCATGACAGTTTTTTAGTGTAAGTGGTAACATATTATATGAACAGCATTCTAACTTACAACCCGATAGTTATATATATTCCATCTTATTATATATTGTATCTTATATGAATTTGTATATATATATATTGTTATATTTTATAATATTATAATTCAATTTAGCATTGTACTATTATATATATATATATATAATGCAATACTTATATATTTATACTATATAATACATTACATATATCATACCTATGTAATATGCTATGTACTTACATAGTTAAATTATTACATTACAACTTATATAGTTACACTACTACTGGTCTACCACATAGTATACATACAATTTTAATGTAACATATTATGTATACGTAAATTAGTTAATGAATGTAATACTTATAAGTTATATATAAGAACTTATATAATGTAACTATACCTTTTTAATGTAATATATCTATATAATATAATACATTATAAACTGATCCTTATAGTTATAAATTTATATAATCTCTTATATAACTTATAGCCTTACGCTCTTAAATATAGTTTAAATTGTTTATAATTATATAACTAATCCAGATTTGAAACTGCTCCGAAATTGGATTGATGAAATCATATTCAAAATCATAAAAAATAGATTTGGATCCACCCACAACCATATTTGGAACTGTCATAAAACCAAAACCGGTGGTTTTATTTAGATTTGGACCACAAATTGCCCTAGCAGTTTGAATCAGAATCCAAACAACGGTTTTGGTTTTAAACTGGTTTCTCAATTAGACAAACCATAACCGAAACGAAACCACCG